>MU188228.1:0-22507 GCA_016904865.1 Pissodes strobi | reverse complement strand
AGTAGATAGCCATGAGTCAGCCTGGTGTGACCGATCCTAATGGGTGTCATAGCTACACTCTCTCTGCGGATCAGGTTGGAAGGGAGAGAGGGTGACTAAACGTCGGGCTTAAGGTCATGTAATTTATATTCCTTTTCCATGCGAGTTCAGCAAGGCTAAGTTATGGAAGACCCATTTGGAGCGGGCTTGGAGACCTTTCGGGAAGAGAACCTGTGCTAATCTGTGATCGGAGGTCGTATGGGATTTCTCATTCCCCGGTATCAGTATCAGTATCAGTATCAGTATCAGTATCAGTATCAGTATGGAAGGGGTGGCCCCTAGCGGGCCTTGCACTTAGGCCACCAATTGGATTCATTCCCCGGTATTCCGGCATGTCCCGGAATCCTCCACCAGTGTGTGAATCTCCAGTATAAGCGGGTGTTTGGGACAGAACGCATCTATGGCTCGTAAGGAGCTCAAGGAGTCTGTAGCAATAAGTCACTTGAAGTGATTGGAAGCGAAGATGTACTGTAGAGCCTTAAACATAGCGAAAAATTTAGCAGATAAGATGCTGGAAATGGGGTTGAGTGCGAAAGAGCCTTCGAAGCCTTCGTATAGAGGCGTTGAGTTTTCACTTCAAACATTATATCGAATAATTATAAGCCTTCTGGACCTCCACCAGATGTTATACAAGCTACTAGAATAACATCAACAAACCTTCGGCCTGAGAAATCTCACAGAAAGTACGAAGTGATAATATATTAAAATATGAGCTTTTTTATTAAATTATTCGAAATTTAATGATTTTGGTACTGCTAGCCTGGAAATATATTTTATTTAAAGAAAATTCATAAACTTTACATACGCTCTAAGGAACTTATGCACAACATGAATTTAAGCTATTTGCAAAATGTGCATAAATAATTTATTTTGTCGATTGTTTTTAAAGACCCTCTAGAAAATAGTCTTGAAAGCGTATAGTGTTCTATTCGCATGTACTATATATTACTCACTTGGATGAATTACATCGCTCATGAGTAATTGCTATCATTACATGCGCTTTAAATAATATACTATTAAATTAGATGAAAAGTTTATTTAATAGAAAAGTGTTTCTACAAGTTTATATATATATTTTCAAGGAATTTGCTTTGAGAATATTTTGAAGTACTTTTAACTTTTTGACAATTATTGTAATATTATTGTTTTGCTTTAGCACTAGCTTCTGCCTTCAGTATACAAAATAGGTGTTGTAACTGAGGAGATCTATACATGTCTTGTAATGTCTTCAGATTAATAAAGTGTTAAATGTTGTATTGACTTTATTTATGCGGCTCTAAACTAACAAAAAATAAATTTTCATAAAGTTCAGTTTTAAATTCCGATTCTAGAGTTCTTCACAACAATGTTTTTCAACATATAAGGAGTGCTTTCGATACCTCGTATTGCAAGCAAACTTACAAGTTTTATTACAAGAATTATCAACAAAATATAAGCGCTATTTCTTATTTCCTGGCAAAAAAATTATTATTTTCAGTTTATTAAATTCCTCATGTAGAGTAGGAGGTTTTGAACATTCTCGACAAGTTTTAGGCAATAGTAGAATAAAAATATCGCTTTTATATGCATCTTTAAATATAGTTAAAATCTGGGTCCCACTGAAAAATATGGAATATAACTTATTTAGAGTAATCCAGTTGGTTCTGTACGCGAAAGTTATTAATTTTAAAAATGGCTTAATTTTGCGCAAATGTGATAAATAAACAGCAATGCATTATTGTAATAATGATATTTTCATGCAAATTTTATCGCTTTTGTAATTATTTTATTATAAATGAAATTATGATGTATAATTATAAATTGGTTTAAATTTCAAAATTGGAGTAAAGCAACACATTCGAATTTTAATATCTAGCGATAAATATTTTATGAATTTTATTCTGCTTAAAATGACAGCAATTTAAAATAGGTTTTGTAAATTTCTAATTTGAGCAAGTTACAAATAATTTTAAGTTAAATCTGAAAGTTGTTTTTGTTTATTTGTTTTATTAATTTTGTATCTATTTAAGTACAGGAAAATTGGGAACACTTTTCTTCAGTGTTTGCTGAACATAACTGAGCACGTGAAAACACGTATTCATTATCTCAAGAGTTATTCAGTATCTACATACAAATCGAATTTGGTAAAATTTGAAGCATACATTTTTACATAGTCTTTTCAAAGTTTCACAATTTTAGCGTTATTTTACAAAATTTCATAATGTTTTCTAAGCGTTCATTCATCACGACAATTCCAACCTATTCTATTTAGAACCGAAATAAGTATTTTGACCGGATCAAATTAGGAAATTGTAATCAGGGATCAAGTAATGGTTATATAAATGCTTCGTCTTAGTGACAAACTGACAAATAAAAAAATCAAAATGGCCGCTAGGCGCCATTTTGAAATAAAGCTTTAAATGGGAAGGGGTGACTTATCCTACATCATTTTGAAGCTCTAATACTCCTAGAACATTAAGTCAATCTCTTGATCCAATACAAAATCACAGTATTTGTAACGTTATTAAATAAGAGAAACAATCTTGCGCATTCAGCTTAAAAGTTGACGGAGATGAAGATCTTGTACTTGTCTAACGGAGCCAGATCGGGTGACCGAGCCGGCCATTCTGTAAGACCCTGACGACCAATCCAAGGACCATGGAAATAGTAATAGTAGAGTGCTTAACACAGTAAAAGCCTTCTATAAATGATTTTTGTGGGCACCTCGGGGTTACAAGCTGAAATTTTCACAGAATGAAGGCTGTATTATATTAATTCAAAACCCGAAGGCAATAAAAAATCATAACGTGCAAAAGGGCAGTATACCTAAAAATCGAGATCATTATATGAACGTGTAGGATATTAAATTATGAATGTTTTCATATAAAATTCATCTACATTTTTGTACGAATTATATTTTTTATCATTGCTTGAAACATATTTACATTGGCCCTTACGGCAAAATAAATCAAAAAATTGAAATATCTCCCTTCGAGTCTGGGCAAAATCTGATTGAAATATACTCATTATTGTATTCACCTCGCATTCTCTCCGAAATGAAGGCTCAAATAAAAAAATTTTAGTCTTGCAAAAAGTTTGCCTTAAGTATTTAGAATACATAGGTGCATGAATACATTTTTTTTCTCAAATGGTAATGGAAAAATAGAATTAAATTTAAAAAAGTAATTTTCTTCTAGGCACGACCGTCCGATCTCGCGCTTCCCGAGTACTCTCGTATTTCACTTTCCTTCATAGCTTCTTCTCTCTCGCGCCTATTGTCCAATACAATAAGTGCTTTTACACCATTACGGGTTAGAATACTAATAATAATAATAGCTATTATTAATTGAATAAAGTCAATGAAGACATTTTCGATTATACTGAAATTTATTTTTCCTATACGCTGCTAGGTAATAAAGAAGCAGAAAAAAAATCATATACTTAATGCGACGGATATTAAAAAAAAGACTAGCTTTTATTCAGAATAGAAACACTGAAAATGTAAAATTTTTTTATTATAACAAAATCTATTTATCTTCAGTGTCTGTATCTTCTTCAGGAATAGACACAATGACTTCAATATTGCCTTCCAGTATTTTTTTTGCGTGATCCTATGCAACCTATTTAATTTCTTCTACGTGTACAAGCTTTGCTTTCATACAATCTAATAAAAAATTATTTAATTAAGTTTTATTATGTACCGATTTAATATAATAATGAGTTACCTTTTTTACATCCAAAACAGTGGAATTAATTTATCCACTCTGTTTTTAGTTAAAAAAAAACCAGTTAACGAACTTTTTATCTGAACCAGCACTCTCATAAAACGAATTTCAAGTTCGCAACTATAGTGCGAGATTTACCAATATTTTTGATAAAAAAAAATTGCGAACCAATTGACAACAAATTACTATCCTCTATAGTCACGAAGTAGCTGATACTAAGTTTTTTTTGCATTATACTCTCTGCTAATCATTGTATGTATTATTTGACATGCATAGTGGACTCCAATGACACTGATGTACTTGTACTTCTGGTACATATTAAAAATATATATTTCCAGAGAATTTGGGGTAAGAGGAAATTCGGTGCGATATGTGGCCGTTCATGACATCAACCTAGAAGAAAAACTTGCAAAAAAATTACCTGCATTTTATGCTCTAACGGGTTGTCATACAACCAGCCAGTTTTCAGGATTAGGAAAAATTAAATGTTGGAAAATTTATCTAAATTATTACGATTATTTAAACGGTATTGGGTCCAGGAATTTTCAGATGGCATGTTCAATAACATAGAGAAATTTATCATTAAATTATTTTCAACAAATCCTAACATTTCGTCTATTAATATTTTCAGGACACTATTGGCCTCTTCATCGCTAATTGAAAAAACTAGCCCCTACAAAAAATAGTTTAAAATTTCGCAGCATGAAAGCACATTATCAAACTAAGGTGTGCTTCAGTTCTTTAGAACCAAATCCCCTATTACCAGAGGTGACAGAATGCGGATGGAAATTTGAGGAGGCAGGTGATATCCAAATTATCCTCAATTTTAACAACACCAGCATTTCCTTCGGATGTAAAAGTATTTATTGCATGGTGGATGTAAAAAAAGGTAAATTATTATTAGATTAAATAGGTACATAATAAAACTTAATCAAATAATTTTTTATTAGATTGTATGGAAGCAAGCTTGTAGACGTAGAAGACATTAAATAGGTTGCATAGGATCATGCAAAAAAATTACTGGAAGGCAATATTGAAGTCATTATGTCTATTCCTGAAGAAGATACAGACACTGAAGATAAATATATTTTGATATTATAAGGATTTTTTTTTACATTTTGAGTTATTCTATTCTGAATAAAAGCTAGTCCTTTTTTATTAGCAGTTGCATTAAGTATATGATTTTTTTTTCTGCTTCTTTATTACCTAGCAGCGTATAGGAAAAATAAATTTCAATATAATCGAAAATGTTGTCATTGACTTTATTCAATAATAGCTATTATTATTATAAGTATTCTAACCCGTAATGGTGTAAAAGCACTTATTGTATTGTATAATAGGCGCGAGAGAAAGGAAGCTATGAAGAACAGTGAGATACGAGAGTACTCGAGAAGCGCGAGACCGGACGGTCGCGCCTAGAAGAAAATTACTTTTTTACATTTAATTCTATTTTTCCATTACCATTTGAGAAAAAAAATGTATTCATGCACCTATGTATTCTAAATACTTAAGGCAAACTTTTTGCAAGAATAAAAATTTTTGATTTGAGCCTTCATTTCGGAGAGAATGCGAGGTGAATACAAAAATGAGTATATTTCAATTAGATTTTGCCCAGGTTCGAAGGGAGGTGTTTCAATTTTTTCATTTATTTTGCCGTAAGGGCCAATGAAATCTGCATTTTTCAAGCAATGATAAAAAATATAATTCGTACAAAAATATAGATGAATTTTATATGAAAACATTCATAATTTAATATCCTACACGTTCATATAATAATCTCGATTTTTAGGTATACTGCCCTTTTGCCCGTTATGATTTTTTATTACCTTTGGATTTTGAATTAATATAATAAAGCCTTCATTCTGTGAAAATTTCAGCTTGTAACCAGGAGGTGCCCACACAGGTCAAAGTCCCAGTTTGCACAATTGTAATGCCAGTAGCACTGTATTATAACGCACATTCCTGAAGGAGAGCGGAGGGGCTCCATCCTGATGGAAAATATTTTCATATCAATGTCACTTGGATTCTCCCCAATGAGTTCGGTGATGAGGAAATTAATGGCGTTGTCCAGCATATTCAAATACAATTCGCTATTAAGTCTTGTTCTTTTTTTATGACAGTGGCACACACACTAAAGGAAGATCATGTGGCACTCGACGAGCGGTGTGTGTGCGAAGATGTTAATTGACACGGTTCTTGAATATTTGTAGGTTGTAATTAGCGGAAAATAGATGTCCTGGGAGTGAGTTCCACAGTAATGCAGTGCGCCAGACAAAGAAGTCCTTGCAAAGCGACGTTCTAGGTATTTCCAATTGTACAACGAACGGGTGCGCTTTTGCCGTCTGGTCGCGTGACATATCTCGGCCAGATATCTGCTGTGTTCCAGACTGTCCAGATCCCGGGTCAACTCCGGGTCGCCGACGAGACGCACAGCTCTCTTCTGAATGGAATCCAGCAGCTTTAGTATGTGCTTAGATGCGCACTCCAGATGTGTGAGCAATATTCTAAGCACGGCCTTATTTGCGCTTTGTAAAGCAAGAGCAGCTGCTGCGGCGTATACAGCTTTTGTTGCGAAATATTGCTCCAAGCTTCTGCGAGGCTGATTTTGCGATGTTAGCAACGTGGTCATGCCAGGACCTCTTGCTGGTGACAGAGACCGGAACAGGTTGTACTCAAGCGAGTTTCCAAAAAGATGGGTGAATCCCTTTTCGGTAAGAGAGAGAAACAAGTCTGGAAAAAATGGGTGTTAGTTCGTTGGAGCAGTTCTTTAACACGATGATGGCAGGTATTGCATCCGGCTCTGATATCTTTTGCGTATCTAGCTCTTTGAGGATTTTGCGAATGTCACGGTAGTGAAACCTAACTTCTGTCACGGTAGTGTTGATGTTGGATATGTTGGGGAGAGCCTTGCCATTAGGGACGTTTAAGGTAGAGTGCGATGAAAACATGTCAGCGAGCATCTTTGCTTTTTTCTTAGCTGTAGTTTCCGTGACGCCGCGTTCGTCTGTCAAAGGTGGAAGAGACGTTTTTGTAAAGTTATTACTTACTGCATTTGCTACCGACCAGAAATTCCTGGAGTCACTGGGGAATTGCAAAAGTTTATTCTTCGTTCTTTGATTTTGTTTGTCATTAGTCTCGCCAATCACAGGTTTGCATTCGTTTCTCGCTTCGGTAAAATAACGGCGACTTTCAGCGGCCTGATTTTGCTGCTAGTACTTGTAGGCTTGTGGTCTCATTCATACGGCTCTTTCGTATCTTATGTCGGACCAAGGCTTTCCTTTTGACGGTAACTTGATGGAATTTGGGATCTATGCTTCTATTCCTGAGGCTATTACTTGTGTCATCCCTTCGCAACAGGCTGACGCGTCGTCAGTGCCAAAGCAGATGTCGAGTCAAGGAAAATCCAGGTAGAGCTCGCTTAGATTTTCCCAATTTGCACAATTGTAATGCCAGATCTTACGAGGCAATGATTCATCTGTAGGAGCGGCAGTTCACAAACCGTTGTAATAAGGTTATGGTAGGAAGTACCTAATGGCGGACCAACTGCAATTCGATGAATAAGGTCTTACTATGTGGTTTCCTAATATCTTAATCCAAACATTTTTTTTTGTCGATATTGGGTATGGGTCTCTCTCGAAAAACATGCGGGTTTGTGTCACTCTAATACCAACAATTTTGTCTATGGACTTTATCATAAAAAAATGTTATATGGACACGCATAGGGCGTGTGTTTTTTATTACATTTTTTTTTTGAATCATAAGATTGATAAAACTGCTAATTTTAGTCATGTTACAATTTAAAGATGTATTTTTCATGCAAGTGAAAGACCTTTAATGACACTACCCCACAGGGTCAGTTACTTAAAACTTCCCGGTCCTGTGTTTTCCTCAATTTTAAAGCTATAGATAGCTACATATTGTAGTTCTTCTCAAGCCCATTAAGTGTACATTGTAGAGTCACAAAAAAGATTTCTCAAAGACCGGGTATATGTTTTTTTTTAAATCTGCTCTGCTTCTTTATTAAGTTTACTTGTGAAGTATCCCTATCAAGTAATTGACAACTTTAATTATTAATTAATAAAGCTAGCTCCTTTAAGGAACTTGAAAATGGATTTAAAAAAATGTGATCCTATTATTGCCCAGTGTGCAGTTTTAGGAGCACTAATTGTAACATTCTCGAAAACAAATTAAAACAATTTCAAAATCAGCTCTCAAACATTTATTTATAAACAACTTGACATAAACAAAAAGGTCTTATTCACAAGTTATCAGCCCTCAAGTCAAAAGTTTTGTAGTCGTCTGTACCGGAACATGCGCTCCTGACACCAAATTCTACATTTGATGCACAATATCCATTTTTCACTATCCTCTTCGTCAGTAGAGATCGGTAGGTCTTGCGGTATTTCATCATCACTGGACTCCAATGAAGATTGGATGGGTCTCTTTTTTGAAAATGCTTTTGTTTTGGAATAGACATTCCATGTGATTTATTTTTCCCTTTTTCATCTTCTTCTTCGGTCATGAAGCACTTTTGTCATTTTTTTTTCAAATCAGATTAAATTTTAACTCTTGTGGTGCTCTTAGAATTATTATTGATTCTTTCAAATTCTATGGACAAAATGTCCTTATAAGGAGAACTTGATATTAAACCAGCATTCATAGACTTTCTGCCTCTTGTACGCCTCTGACTTTGTTTTATGATAGAATGCAGTGGGCTGATATCGTGGGACAATATCCGGGAACTGTCATGCTCACTACTGGTGGTGGTACATCCAGGTTTTGAATCATCAGGATTATTTGGGACGACATCTTGTTTTTCACTCTCTTGCTGCTCATTTTCTTGTTGTGAATTTTCCTGATACATAGGTTTATTTTCCATGGCAGTTACAAACTCTTGTGGTACAAAAATATGACGGTTACGAGAAAATAAGCCACTCTTCCTGAAACCATTTGCAGCTGTTGCAACAATTGCTATTCTATTGTAAGCCTTACCCAATAGCATGCCTAACCCAAACTACTCTACCACTATTTTACTTTAGCTAAGTTTCAATTGCTTGAGCATAATATACTTATAAGAAAAACATAAACGAGAGATCGAGAGGCTGCATCTTGTGTGTGCAGTGTGGCGGTAATTATACTATATGCACACCATTATTGCGAGCAATTTCCAAAAGTTGAAGAATCCTGGTGTGCGAAAATGTTCGTCTAGAACAAAAACAACGGGGTCATCTTTTGTAGGTTTGACGTTGGCTATAAATTGTTGCTGAAACCATTTGAAAAAGCTGTCCCTCTGAATCCATCCTGACTTGTGTAATAGTGCCATTTGGTGCTCCATCGAGCAGCTCAGCCTTCATATTTACCCTAGAAAAAACTAGCAGTGGGGTAATATAATGTCCAGCTGCACTCATACAGGTCACGACAGTGACCAGTGATCCCCTCTCATTAGAGAAGATCGAACCAACTTCACATTTTCAGATATTACTACTAGTTTTGTATTGCACTACAGTCAGACCTGTTTCATCTCAGTTACATAGTCTATTTGGAGAATGATTTATTAGATCCATTAATGGCTCGAAAATATCAGAAAAAGCATGAACTTTTTGTTTGGTGAATTCTTTTATTCTTGCCATTGATGTTGCTTGAGATTTACGAAGACCAAAGAATATTCTACTACGATAAGAAGACCTATCCTTATGGGAGCACGTGAAACGGCTCGGAGACATCAATGCGTTCATAATATTTTACTTCGCGACGGTAACCCTCGGACGATACGTGCAATTCATGCGCCACGTTGCCAGCATTACCTTATAGATTCTGGATAATGAGAATGGTGGAATATTTAAGACTGCGCGGCGCTGTCGATGTATCGTTAAACTTCTATCATAGAATAGATGAATATAGCTACAAACTGCAACTTGTGGACATTAATGTTTAATACATTTTTTAAGGTATAATAAACAACTAGGTATTTTTTCTTTTTATCTATTACCTAATCATAAGAACCCATATGATTAATTGATAAAATAGAAATAATATCTTCAACAGAATAAATTAAAATATTCGGCTGAGGTCACAAGAGTTCTTAAAAGTGTTATTTATGAAAATTCCAGATATTTTAATAAGACTTCGTATTTTTAATCATTTTTTTGTATGCCTTTTCCAAAATTAAAGTAAATTAATCCTAATCCACTCTACTCAAATCAAATTCTATTAACCGAGTCCAAATACTGTCAGCTACAAGATCTAAAACCATCGGTTGAAGAAGAGCACGACAATTTTTACGACAATCTCGTACAAGACTAATAAACCGTCGAATATTCAGAAAGCAAAAAAAAAAACAAAAGTTATGGAGAACCTTTCTTTGTTTTAAATTTTATAACAACGTGTTCCTTTTTTACAACATATAAGTAGTCTTGTTTTTAGGTTTTTTGTCTTAAGACTATCAATAGGAAAAGGAATTTGCAGTATATATTTTTTTAATAGCAATCTTTGAAATACCGCATATGTGTGAACTGGAGAACAAATTAATACTTCCTATGTGCTGAAAATCTGAAAATAATTAAGTGTTTTTACAAAGTCATGTTTTAATAGGGTATTACTTTAAACATAATTCAGGACATAATTGGTTCCGAGTTTTAAAAACAGAAATATAGAATGTCGGTTCAGGCTAACTCAAGGCCTTTTTATTGTTTCCTGTAAAATTTTTCATTTTTCACATAGGAGATATTATTGAACCAATGACGGTATGGACATATATATAATACAATAAAGTATAAATCATAATTTTAATGCAAAAGAAATAAGCTTGATATTTTTTTTCTTATTAATAACATTTATTTCTATTCTCTGTTTAAAACTGAAATAAACTTAAAGCGATCCATTTTATTATTTACTAAAAACTAAAAGGAGTATTTGTAAAGAAATGAGTAATTCCGGGTAGCTGTAGAGATTTATTAAAAACCAAATGAGAAACAAATATAAATTTAATGTTTTTGTGTTAATATGTATATACAGGGTTACAACTTTTTAATTGCCCATGTACAAGTATCGTTCTTATTTTAAGAAATAGAGAAATGATTAACGTGGAAAATGTGCAGATTTTTATGCCAGTTATTCATCTGTTTTTAGATTTACAACATTCCGGATAGTTCCGAAGATTTTCGATTAAACCCGATTTTATTCCATTTCGTTTTTCAGTTGTATTTAATTTGTTTTTCAAAATTTTGACACAAAAATTTGCCACAAAATGTGTAGTCTGACAGTTTCGACGTATCTCTGAAAATGTGTGCTGACCGATTGTCAATTTGACTTTTGCCTTATTAAATGAAGAAGGAAATTCTCTTTACGACGGTCTATAATTCACTTGGTGTCCATAAAAAAAAAACAAGATTTGAACATAAGTCTAATTTTTAATGCAAAATCAAGTAGCCATTTCAAACATGTTAATTTTTTCTTTAAATTAATTTAAAATTTATCATCTTTAAAACTTTTTAACACATCATCTTTTTTATATATGTAACAAAAACAAGAGCAACGAACAAAGTACATAGACAAAGCAAAGTAATTTTAAATGGCAAATTCAAATTTTATGACAAACGTTTGAGTGCATTCGATTATATGTGTCTAATATTATACGCATTATATTAGCATATAATATTCTTTGGTATTATAATATATTCTTTAGCATCCAGGATAATTCTTAAATATATACATATTTTTTTCTAGTCAAAAAGAGTAATACGTCACTGATTTTTTAAATTTTTAATTTTTTGGACATATTTGTGAGATGATTTTTTGGACCATTTACAATATTTAAATAGATTTGTATTTACAAGGTGGCTAATTAAAAATAGTTTATGTTCATAACATGGAGATGCTTTATTGCCCAACCATCGTTGACAAGTCAACATTATTTTATTCCTGATTTTAATACTTACAAATTCTTGCTCTTTATATGCCTCAAAATAGTTTGTAAATATTAACATTGCTTTCTCAACTACGGATTGAATCTCGTATGAAGCGTTTATCAGTGACAATCTTTCGTTTCCACCATAATTCTTATTTACCAAAAATATTTGTTTTTCATCTGACAATAAACACTCATTTTGAGTTTGAAATGAAACACGGCAATCCTCGCAATTCACTTTTTTCAACGTTTTTCGAACAAGGTATCCAGCATAATAAGAAATAGCACACTCTTCTAACAGGCCTATTGAATGCGTCTCATATGGAACAGCAATTGAATCATTATCTTCACCAGTTAATTGTTGTTGGGATGTAAACTGGGTTAAAGTAAAATTATTATTTGGCTGAATCGTATTATGTAAGAGTACTGCAGGTTCGGAAACATTTCTTTTTATAGTATTGGCAGGGAAAGTTAGCTGAATATCAGGATCATCTTCACAATTTGACAATTTCGATGACCTCAACAGGTTTGTAATGGTTTGGATCCTAAACGATAATCTGAAAGATTTAGCAGTAGGATTTAAATTCCAACCACCACGTTGTCTGATCACCGAAAAAAAGTTTTCGAGGAAATCCTGGTTCAGTCTATTCGTTAGAATAAAACGATTGCCGTCCTTTTTTTCATCCTCAAAAAGAGATAATAATCCGTTTATTGTATGAACCATACCATCAAAGCAGGGTGGTCGACTTTCCCTTAACTTTGAGCAAGTACCAGCTGTATTTCTTTGACTTAGTTTTTGTTTTACTATCGAAATCTTTAATAAAGAAGCAAAAGTTTCCTTTCCTTGTTTCAAAATTTCCATTACAGATGAGTTTGTATCGCTAAGTCCACAGGAGAAAGGGTTCTTATCGAAACACCGTTTGCTATTTAAAGCATCGAATAGATTATTTAATAATAGAATAAATTCTGCCGTATCAGTGCCTTCCTTCTTGTTAATTAAATTTCTATCCGTGCAGGCCTTAATTGCCGCGGACATTGTTCTTGAAAATATTTGTAAGGCTAAAGAGCAAGACATTTTTTCGAAGCAGTTGGGATTGATATGCCTTTCGGTTATTTTTGGTAGAGCTCGTGCAGTTTTAGATGCTTGATCGATTTGAAAGGTTTTTTTAATAACATCATAATTAATAATTTTTCCCCCCCATTTAAATGCACCGGAAAGTAAATTATTTCGAATGCTCTTGAACAGATGGGGTACATCAAAAATTGCAATAATTTTATGTTTTTTTACAAAAAAAGTCGGTTGTTCTTTTGTTACGCCCAACAGTTTTAGAGCTGCTCTGTTATTACTGCCTTGATCGCAAACAGTTACCTTTGGAAGGAATCCTATTGTTATAATTTCTTGGCATATATATAATAATAAATCTTTTAATTTATCTTGGTTTATAGAATTATGGCAGAAATAATATGCAATCGGAATCTTCCATTTGGTGTACAAACCTCTAATTGAAAATACCAACGCATGCGTAGCTTTTTTCTTGAAGTGCGCCCCAAATGACCGTAATCTTCAAAACCTTCGATTAGGTCTAGTTTTTTATTATATTCTAGACATTCTTTAAGACTTATTTCATCGAATGCGATTACACATTTTTTCTCATTTTTAGTCATACCAGCACATTTCATTTTAAGTTGTTCTTTAGTAGTATCGTCAAATCCCGTTTTAAAATAATTATTTGAAATCCATCGTCGAACGGTTGACACGGAAGGCAGTATAATACCCTTTCGCCTTAAGAACGAATAGGCCGCAGGAGATTTATAAAAAATGGAAATTGCAAATTGCTGTTCCTGCCGATTCCAAGTTTTGCGTTGTTTTCCCCGAAATTGCATTAAAACATATACTTTATCAATCGTGGAAAGAACTGTCAAAAGAGGTATCAAATTGAAAATAAAATTTTTTGACTTTTTAATTTTTTGTCTGAGTTTATTTACTTGTCCTTTAAAACGTTTTAATTTTGATGCCTGATACCTAATGTGTCTCCTCATAGCCATTTTACGTGGAGTGAATAACTCACCGGGCAAAAATGCTATTTTATTAATGAATTCAGAATTACTCATTTCTTTAGAATTGTCCTCCAAATAACATTTTTTAGGGCAAATTTCGCTAGAGTTAAAATTAGGAGAGACGCTACGTTTTCTGTTATAGGTTTTAACAGGCAATGACTTCTTTAGTTCGCATGGCTCCTCTGTACTATCTGGTAGTACAGATATTGCTTTTGGCACAGCATTATCCTTCAGATGAAATTTCTTCGCAGTCTTGTAATCTTCATCAGAAAAATGAATATCACAAATATATTTGTTTCTTATTTCCTCAGGCGCTAGCCCAACCAATGTGGAATTTCCTATAACGAATATACTTAATTTAGTAGTTTTAATTTAATTTATTATTTTTGATGGCCAACTACGTTTTTGTACAGTGCGATCATTTTAGCTTCATAACATTTCGATTAAATGTAACTTTTTTATTTCAACAGATAGAACGACGAACCAAAAAACAAATTGTAGGGCATATTACTAAGTTTTTGCCAATACACAAAAAAAATCAAAAAACTATCATTTTGTAAAGGATAGGAACACAAGTTCGTTTTTGTTAAATGGAACACTATATTGTTAACTCGTTAGAGCCTATTTTAATCTGATTTCAACAATATAATACACTTTATGGTTCTATTCAGTAGTTTTTGATTTATTCGCAAACCAGTAAAATATTTTTTATCGCGAGATTTTCCTGTTTAAATTTCTCGCGACAAGCTTTTATATCATATAAAAATGTTTAATGTAACAAAATAATGGGTTTGATTTATATCAAAATTTATTTTCTTCTTTTTAGTGCATTTAGATAAAAGCTTGTTTTTAAAAAAATATTTTTTACTTTTTCTATTATGATATAGCAAAATCAGAAATTTAGTAAATATTATATTTTTATTTATAAAACTTAGATTCGTAGTATATAATAAAAGCCATTTTGAATCAGCCATTTTGAATTTTTAATATTTGATAAAAAAATTATATTCCTTGTCTCTAAAAACCCCCTAATACCAATTTTAAACCAAATCGGACATTCTTTAAGTAGTGCCTTTACCACTAACCTTTAAAGGGAGGTGGGAAGTGTAAGCAACACCACTGTCTTCATAAGAATAAACAGTGGCAACACCAGTTTTAGTTTTATATTTTCATTTGAACTACAAACGCATCCCAAATTTGAAGCCAATTGGATATGTAGAAGTCAGCTAAAATTGACTTGCAACATTTAACCCAAAATCGGCCATGTTGAATCCGCCATTTTGAATTTTCAAAATCTGATAGAAAATTCATATTCCTTGTCCCCAAAAACCCCCATATACCAATTTTAAACGAAATCGGACATACTTTAAGTAGTGCCCCCTCCCCTACCCCCGAAAGGGGGGGAGGTGTAATCTTAACAACATTATAATCTTGTATTGTCATCGGAACTATAAACGTGTACCAAATTTCAAATCAATCGGATATTTAGACGTAGTTCTAATTCAGCTTGCAAGATTTGATTACAGACAGATCCATAGGTGTAAGTAAATAAAAGCTTGTAGAAATCGAAATTTCTCGATAACTATTAAAGATAGGTAGGACATATTTAGCAAAAATGAAAGGTTATTTAATTCTGAATAAAATAAAATATATGGGGTGTGCCATTTAAAAAAAATGAGATTCCTTTATTTAAAGATTTGCGAATTTGGATGCTTATAATAAACACACTGTGGAACAAATTACGACTATTGCGCAGGATAAACATTACTATAGTACTAGTCCTTGCTCCTGCCAAGTATGGGAGTCTAAAATTCTGAAGTGACGGAGAAACTGCCCATTTTTCTACACCATGAAAATGCTAATTTTCATCCTTAAATCCGAATATTTCAAAAACTATCAAATTTCAGCTCATGTTTTATATGACAAAAAACGTTTGTATTAATACATAGACCTGAAAAATAAAATCAAATACAGGGTGTTCCATTTAAAAAATCTTACTTTTTGTTGCCCTACTTTTGTGACTCACCCTGTATGATTTCCAATATTTTTAAAATTTTGCTACCTTACCCTATAGCGGATACGATTTTGATACAAATAGTATCAGTTAAGCAAAAACTTAATTTACTCTATCGTTGGGACACCCTGTACATGTTGTCCTTCGTTTCACCTTGAAACGATTGCATTTTTGAAAAAACAGGCATTTCTGCATAAATTCACTTCTTTTGCAATGCCTATTACATTTATTAAAAAGCATTATTATTTTTTGAGCACCGATAACGTGTTATATTTTGCATTAAGCAACAACATATAGTACTTACCGCAATTAATAACCCATTTTTGGCAAATTTCCTCGTTTTTATACGGAAATCTGAAAAGTCGACGACCAGAAGTGCGCCGGCTTATTCTGCAATCGTAATATTGGCAAACGTTTCCAGACATAATATTATTGTTGCCCTAAAACGCTTAAAATATACACATACGGTTTTACAGAAACTATCTATTTATCTTAACGCTCCGACTGCTCCGAGTTAAATAATACCATAGGTCCAATATAGCTAGAATATAATATTCTTTGACAATACTTCAGTCCTAAGTCGGCAGCGGGAGGACGAGCGCAAAATTTGGCAATCCTGAAGCAGACGAGAACTCGATGGACGCCAACGTTGCGTGGGTAGTAAATGTTGGCGTCCATCGAGGGGTCGCTTTTATTTGCAAGGCATGAGTTTTCTATTTGCGTAGCATATATTTGCGTAGCATATAATATTCTTTGCGTAAAGTGACCATAATTCTAAGACCTCAATGCAGGACATTACATAATTGTGAAAATAACTGCTAACATTTTTTTGGTGGTGTGTTTTAGCACCTTCGCCGATTTATTAAAAAAGAATAACGAGTTACTGACAGACGAATTTTACTAGCGCCTAGTGAGGTCCTAGTCACGGATAGTCCTGGCCAATCAAAAGCATGACGTTAGCGTATATCGGAATTATCCATGTCCTTACGTTCTAGCGAAACTTCTACAATGCCTCGGTGGTGTCAAATATGGGTGGTGTAATAGGCACAGTGCTTACCTGTCAGTCTTGCGCTGCAGGTTTGATTCCCGCCGGTCGCAACAGGTGTTTTATTTACCTTTTTTAAGGATATGTTTGTTTTTTATTAATTTACTTTTTTTCTTAATTTTGGGTTAGCCTTGGGCTATTTTTGGCTAGTTCTTGTTGATTGAGCCCCCGTAGCGAGCGGAGGGCCATGTTTGAACGTAGAAAGCTAGCGTCTTGCTTTTGATTGGTTAGGACTATCCGTGACTTGGACCGCGCTAGCGTCTAGTCGAATTTTGTACTGGCAAGGTTGGATTTCTGTCCTGTCGTATGTCGTACGTTTGCAACATCAGATGAAACAGAGCTGCCTGAAACCTAGATGTTTTTAAGAGTGAGTTCAGCATATTGTCAGAAAATTATATAACAATTTAATTAAAAAATCAATCATACAAACAGATAGCTTTCAAATTCTAATACATCGGAGCCGACGTTTACAAAAAGCATTTAACATTTAACTTAAAATAACAAATAAAACTATTAATATTATATGGTTTTAGGAATATCATAAAATTTGTATTTCTCACTATTGGCGCAAAACAAGCAGAATTGGTGCTTATAAAAAAACAAACGAATGACCTTTGCGACGTCGCACACCGAGACACCAGACTCAGACCGTCAGACCAACCATTACCTCCTATAATTAGACCAACTCGGCCAATACCGACTAAGACGCACTATGAGGAATGGGCAAAAATAGTAATGGGGTGGTGTTTGAGATTCTAATTTTTTGCATTAATATAGTATAGTATAAACAATTAGCTAATTTTGTAGTCATTTTGTGTATATCGCATACCACAAAAGGGAATTGCAGGACATTTTGCAGGACGTTTGTTTTCGCTGGACAGAGACTATGAATGCTTGACTGTCCTGCTCAATGCAGGACGTCTGGTCACTTTATCTTTGCGAAGACTCAACTCAGGATTTCTCTTCATAAAGGCTCGAAGCCATTTCCATCCAGCCGCCTGATCCGTTCTAGAAAATGCGTGGGGAAGACCGTTTTGTTTTGCCAACTGGAAGGCCATTTTTTCAAATCGCTTGTTTTTAAGCCATAAAAGCGATACTCCATATTTAAGCAGTATCCAGCTAACGCCGTCTATACATCCTTATCCAATGCGGGTTTTCCACCAAGTTTAGTGCTAACTAATTTATCTAAGTCCTGTTTGCCACTATTGACTTTGTCTTTGAAGGTCGACTTGGGAAGATAATAATTTGGAGCTCGTTGCCGGCCCATCTCTTTAGGCCGCACAAAGATAATTGCCCTTTTTATATCTTCTGCAGACCATTGTTTTCTTTTCTTTTGTGTTATTGCGTCCATCTGTAATTAAAATAATATTGTAAAGAGATATATTTTACTATTTCCAATATCGCACAGTGCGGTATTAGGCACATCGCATGCCTCGATATTAGGCAGATATTATAAGGAAAATATTGCCGCCATTTAAATAAATTTTATAAACTTGACAGATGTTTTAATCACAAATTATTTGAGCTGCATAATGCCACTAATACTGCACGTAGAATTTAAATAGAATTGTCGAAATATTTTTCACTATTCACTCAGGGAAATTGGATTATTTACCAGAGCACATTTAATATTACCGGCTAGTTCACAACCTGCATTCCATTTGCTATTGGTTGAAATAGTCAGACAAAACGTCTTCACGGTCCAGTGGATTGCTCTCAGCAGGTCTAATGGTGCAGTGGTTAGATGATGGGCGTCTAATACGGCGCCCGAGGTTCGATTCAAGTGGCAAAACTTGTTTTTTTTAAGGTTGTAGAGACTTTTTTCTTCATTTTGGGAATGCCTTAGGTTAGTTTTGGTTAGTTTGATTACTGGGATAAGTTATCCCCCTCTTAATAGCCAACAGCTTCGGGTGGAGGAGCAGTTAAGAGGTAGGGCCATCTCTGGTCCTTGGACTGAGAAATCGGTTCAAAAGGCGGATGAACCAATACGGCCAACGGCAGGAGAATGCAGAAGGCAGGGGGAAACCACTGCATTGAAGTTCATATTGATTTTCCCTAGTACAGATCACCATGGATATGTTCAGATCAAATCACAAGTCCGGAGTAATAAGCTCCCGGATCGGATCTCCGCGGGAGCGATTATGAACAAAAACATGAATCACAACAAGACCAACACAAACCAAATTGAGAGATTATGCACATGGAATGTGAGAACATTGGTTCAAGCTGGAAAAATTCAATGTGCGCTAAAGGAGATGGAGCATATGAAAATCAGCATAATGAGTGTAAGTGAAATGAGATGGCCCGACTCAAGCTACTACGACGTAGATGGACACAGAGTCTACCATTCAGGATCCATAAATGGCAAATACGAACATGGAGTGGGAATGCTTGTTCACAAAAGTGTAGTAAAACACGTACGTAATTTTGTCCCAGTAAACGACAGAATCCTGCTCATACAAATCAACGCTTCACCAGTGAACACTAATATCATTCAAGTCTACGCACCTACAACCGATCATAGTGACGAAGAAATACAGGAATTCTACGACCAGATTCACAGTATCATAACGAACCTACCAAACCATGAACTTCTTATATTGATGGGAGATTTCAACGCAAAAATAGGTAAAGGAAGGGAAGAACATCATGCTGGACCACACGGGCTCGGAGAGAGAAACACGACAGAGGAGAAACTCTGAGTATGTTTGCGACGGAACACAACATAATTGTTCTAAACACCTTTTTCAAACTCCCACCTAGACGCCTGCATATGTGGAAGTCGCCTAGAGATAATGGTGAAGACGTCATCATAAGAAATCAAATAGATTATATCCTAGTCAACGCAAGATATAAAAACAGCTTCACAAGTGTAAGAACATATCCACCGATCACATCCCTCTAGTGGGAGAATACAAAACCAGGTATAAGAAAATACAACGAAAAATTCCTAAGAAACAGAATATCAGAAAATGGAAAGACAGAATACTGAAGGACAAAATAAGTAAAGTCCTGAATGAAAACTGTAGAAAAATCGAGAAAAAAGCCGGAAACACGGAAGAGAAAATATATTCACTTAACAAAGTGGTATAGGAGATCAAAGACAAATTTTTGAAGAATGAAGGAAGATAAAACAAGACGTGGATGACAGAGGAAATACTACAGATGATGGAAGAGAGGAGAAAACATCAGAATAACATAACCTCATACAGGGAGATACACCGTGAAATACAAAGAAAGATCAGAGAAGCCAAGCAGAAAGAAATGGAAGAAAAAAGCCATGAAAAAGAAACACTGCAACAGAGATTTGATGACTTCAATATACATAAAAGAGTAAGGGAAATAACACACAATACAAAAAGAGAACAGTAGGAAAATTCGTCAATGACAACGGAGAACTTATTGTGGACCAAGGATGTATTAAAGACACTTGGAAAAAATACATAGAGAATTTGTTCTTCGATGAGACGCGAGATCCCCCTTCCTTATCAACAGAAACTGGACCACCAATACTAACAAGTGAGATAGAAGCAGCCATAAAATCGTCGAAAGAAGGCAAAGCTCCAGGACCAGACGGGATACAGACAGAGTTCCTTAAGTTTTTGGATGAAGAATCAATAAAAATGATCTGCAATATATTTAACAATATCTATGACAACGGCAATATCCCGAAAGAATGGCTCATTTCTGGATTTATATTGCTGCCCAAGAAACAAGGGGCAAAGAAATGCGGAGAATATAGAACCATAAGCTTAATGAGCCATTTACTCAAGCTTTTCTTTAAGGTTATCCATCGCAGAATATACACGATATGCGAAGAGAGAGTAGCAGACACACAATTTGGCTTCATGAAAGGAGTGGGAACAAGAGAAGCGCTGTTCAGTCTACAAGTATTATTCCAACGGTGCGTAGGGACATGAATTGCGACATTTATACCTGCTTTGTAAACTACCAAAAGCCGTTTGACAAAATCTAACACCAGAAGATGATACAAGTACTGAAAGGCACCGGAATGGATGATAAAGATCTCAGAATTATACAAAACTTGTACTGGATCCAGACAGCCACCATAAAAATCAACGATGGAGATGAAACAACAGAGGTAGTTAACATTCTACGGGGCGTACGGCAAGGGTGTATCACCTCCCCTTTGATATTCAATCTGTATTCAGAAGAGATATTTAGAGAAGCGCTGGAAAACAATGAGAAAACGGTGAACGACTAAATAATATCCGCTATGCAGATGATACCATCATATTTGCAGATAGTATAGAGGGTCTACAAGAGCAAATGAGCAGAGTGAATGAAGTAAGTGAACGATATGGACTAAAAATGAACATCAACAAAACAAAAACTTATGGTCATAAGTAAAGAGAAGAAAGAAAACTGCCAACTATTTATTAAAAATATACCAGTAGAACGGGTATCGAAATTTGTCTACCTGGGAACCTTAGTAAATAAACAGTGGGACCACTCACAAGAAATCAGATCTAGAATAGAAAAAGCAACAGATGCCTTCATCAAAATCTCCAAGCTCTTCAAAAGCCACAACCTCAAATTAGATATCAAAGTAAAAATCCTGCGCTGCTATGTGTTCTCCATATTATACTATGGCATAGAATCCTGGACATTGACCAAAGCAACACAAAAGAAACTCGAGGCCTTTGAGATGTGACTCTATAGAAAGATCCTTAGAATATCATGGGTAGATAGAGTGACCAACGAAACAGTACTGGAAAGAATGAAGAAGGAAAAAGAGGTGATGAACACGATTAAGAGAAGTAAACTGGAATATCTTGGGCATATAATGAGAAATTACTCCAAATACGAACTCTTAAAATCCATCCTCCAAGGAAAAGTGTTTGGAAGGAGAGGGCCCAGAAGAAGAAGGATATCATGGCTCAAGAACATAAGGACATAGTATTCAAAAATAACCACATAACTGTTTAAAGCAGCTGTCAACAAGGTTATCAAACAGTGTTGCCAGCTAAAAATTTTGATTCTCCCTAGACAAGAACCTTAAATCCCCCTAGAAATCCCTAACTTGCCTGACAGTTTCAAATCAGTTTTAAATCCGATCGGCGGAATGCAGAAACACGCAATAAAATAGTTGGCAATCGCAGTTTGATCTGCAAGAACGGGAAAATCTTAGTGCGCATGCGTCTGCTTATTTCTGACGGTTTGAAACCGCTGCAGAAACAAACCAAATGTCAATAATGTCAATTTTTATTTGTTAACCTATGTTAATGGGAATACTAAAATTAATTTTATGTTTATTTTAGAAAAATTGGATTTTAGGATAGTTAAGATGATAAAAAGACTAGTGTGAAAAAGAAAAATTTATTAACATTTTAAAACAAAATGTAAAGTAAGTTCGTACAAAACTTTAAACTAAATAACTAACCTAGCATTTGTACTATTATTAAAGCAAAGCATACCTAATAACGTTTAATCATGGATTAAAATAAATAAATTATTAACATTTTTACTATTAATAATAAATAAAATATCAATACAGGCGACAGCTATTTTTAATAAATAGATGTATTCATTTTATTAATCAAATCCGAATCAATAGGAAAATTAAAACATGTTTTATCTTTTAGTAATTCCGTGGTGTGCATAATTCCGACTAAAGTTTAGCTGTCAATTTGTTACGAATTTTCGTTTTGTTTAAATTTACCTGGGAGAATACTCTCTCAACAGCTGCACTAGAATGGGGTAAACTAAACAGATTAAAA
>MU188227.1:30613-65340 GCA_016904865.1 Pissodes strobi | reverse complement strand
TTGCCATCTAAAATTAAAAACATAAATAATATTTCACAATTTAAAAAATACCTATTTGAGTACTTAAATGGCATTGAACCCTACACCATTCAGGAATACCTGGACTTTAATGATAATGTCAATGGGGGCTCTATATTGTGTGTCTAGATTTGTGGTTTTTTTATTGTGTAATGTGTCTAGATTTGTGCTTTTTTTTTGTGTAATTTGTTTTTTATTATGTTTTTATTATTTTATATAAATCTTTGACGTATTTCAAACTTTGTAACCTTACAAATTTGTTTTGAAATAAATGCTTATCTATCTATCTATCTATCTATCTATCTATTTTTTAACATAATTATAAAAAAAGGTGCCGATTTGAAGACCTAAAAAATTACCCTCCACTTGTAGATAGGAAAATCTATTAATATATAACTAGCCATGACGTTGCGGTAGATAATAATTCTGACCTGTTGTTTTAGCCCGTTCTTTCGCTTTTACTTACTTTTAGTTAGTTTTGTTTAGCCGTTTAATTAACTTTCGGTTAGTCTCAGTTAGATCCTATTTATTTTAGTCATTTGAACCGACTCCGATACGTTATAATCAAATTTAGTGTTTTTCGTTACTTTTGGTTAGTCGCCAAAGGTCTGCTCGTCTTGGTTAGTTTTAACTTACTTTAATTTTTGTAACCTATTCCGATACGTTTTAGTGCTTTTGGTTACTTTTGATTAGTTTTGGTTTGTCATTCAATCAGATTTCTGTTAGTTTTAGTTGATTTTTATATATTTTAGAATTTGAACCGGTTCAAATACGTTACGAGTGTAATTAATTTTAATGTTTTTGGTTAATTGTAGTTAGTCGCCGAAATTCGGCTAATTTAAGTGAGTTTCAACTTACTTTAATATTTTTAACCTATTTTGATTTATGGTTTCGCTTTTCTGGTTACTTTTGGTTAGTTTTGTTGTTCAATCAACTTTCGGTTTATTTCAGTTAGTTTAAATTTATTATAGTCATTTGAACCAGTTCCAATACGTTATTACCACTTTTACTGTTTTTGGTTAGTTAAGGTTAGTCGCCAAAATTCGATTAATTTGGGTTAATTTTATCTTACTCCAATATTTTTTAATCTATTACGATACGTTTTAGCCGGTTTCGGTGCTTTTAGTTTCTTTTGGCTAGTCATTCAATCAGCTTTCGGTTACTTTCAGTTAGCTCTCAATTTATTTTACTCATTTGAAGCGATTCCGATACATTATAACCAATTTAAATGTTTTCGGTAAAATTATGTCAGTCGCCAAAATTAGGTTAATTTGGGTTAGTTTCAACTAACTTTAATATTTTTAATCTGTTCCGATAGGTTTAAGTCCTTAGTGTTTTTGGTTACTTTGGCCAGTTTTGATTAGACGTGCAATCAACTTTTTGTTAATTACAGTTAGTTTCAATTTATATTAGTAATTTGAACCGATTCCGTACTTTCCCAGATAGCACAGATGTGTCCTAAATATAGCCCAAGTATATCTCGTAGGATCAGCGAATATTAACTACGACAAGAAGGACCACTCAATGGCAACAGAGCGCTACAAAGGAATCGTCGTTTATTTTCTTCGTTGCCTGGTAACGATCGGCGAACTTCGCCGCACACAGGTTGAATTTAAATAAAAGCCGGCCATAAACGATATTTTCGTTTGCGGTATATTTAATCAAATTTATGACGAAATTATTTATAGCACTCTAATACTCTATTTGGCTTTGGAAAAACACAATTGATATCTTCTGAATTGTTTGCAGCGCCCTGTCAAACTTACGTTATGGTTTTTTTTTATTATTATCACCAGATAAATATTTTGATAAAGCTTGTATTCAACTGGCTGTTTCAAAAATCTGTTTAATTAGTTATTATTGATAACAATACTCAAGGTATGTAATAACTAATATTTAAAAGATTTTGATTTTGTGTTAATGATTTTACCATATTTCCGAATGCTAATATTCTGACAAAAGACATCAAGAAGAAAATGTTGCTCGAATTTGCCCCATCTTTTAATATGTAATTAAATTTTGGCGTTTTGGGTGATTTAAAAATTGGTTAAAGGTTTCGCACAATATTTTTACTGTATATTTCATTCCTATTTTGTAATACAACACAACTAAAAAATAGCGATATTATCTTATATCGAATATTGACTCGACTATAGAATTTAGGCGTGAAAATTAATCTGACAAAAGGATGAGCTGGTCTATGGCCGCCGCGTCAAAGGTCGCCTGCCAACATGATTGTTTTATTTGTATCATGGCCTGCCGATATTCTGCTAGTGTTCGCGCGGGGAAGGAGACACACCGTTGACATGCCGCCGCGGAGAGTGATCCTTCTTATCATATAGTTTTGCCCAAATACATAATAAAAAGATAAAGACTGATGTACTATACTGCTAACGTGCTAACACTCCGTTGAGGTTATGTGTTGGTGTTATACCTAATTGTGCAACAACTGAAGCCAGATTATCAGAAAATGGCGCGTCGAAATAAGGATCCCTTATTGGCTAAATTTGTAACGTGCGCAGTTTTCCCTGCTGCTGTCTTGTTTGAGCATTTACGTTTCTCTGTTTTTTTTTGCTTCATATGTTGTACTGAAAGTATTTTCAAATGTCATTTAAATTTCCCTTAACGCAACGCATTATTAAATTGGAATTTTAAAAGCTATATCTGTTGTAAAGTCATCGGTACGGGTGGGCAAGAAATTGAATAATCGATTAAACGCTTAATATTTTAGCAAATAACTGAATAATCGATTAATCGAAATAATCGATTATCGATATTTTCTGAAATATTAATCGATAAGTCGATTAAGCGGTAATTTCTTAAAAGTGAATCGAATAATCGATTATTGTCGCCCACCCCTAATCCCATAATATTGTAGTAAGTGAAACTGAAGCTGAAATTTCGGTAGAATCATTATTGCTGATGCAAGACTGATGTTATTATAAAAAGAGGTAATAAATACTTTGGTTGAATCAGCAGATAAAAATTTATAATTTAATTTGTAAATATGGCTTTGATATTACCTTGGGATAGTCAGAATATAAGCAGTGTTTTTGAACAACAGCTGCACTGATGCTTCTATATTTTTTACTAGTTTCGTCCCTATTAGATTAATTTTTAAAAATGGCGATAACTCTGAAATACATGTATGGCAAAATTGCAGGCCCTCATCAACGCGTTTTTGTCGTCCGCTTAACATTCATTTTGCTCGTGAGACTCCTAAATTAACCGTTGCAAAAAAAAATTGGATCATCGAATTAAAAATTTAAAATCCTTTTTTTTACAACGAAGGAGCCCTTAATTTTCAAAATCATTTTTTAAAACGATTTAAGAACATACAAATGATTTTTATACATGATTTTTATCGTTAGTGATAATTGATACTCCCTATATATAAATATAGATGATGAGAAAAAAATTCAACACTTATTTGTCTAAAACACGATATATTAAACGTGTAATACTTAATAACTTTTATGTCTTATTTCTGGTAAACCTTATTATGGCCAGCTTTCCTAGAAATTCGACCAGTGTGCGCCGGGTCCATAGTTCACATGCCAGTATCATGCTAGTTTTCGCGCGGGGAAGGAGACATACCATTGACGTGCCGCCGCGGAGAGTGAATCTTCTTATCGTAGTTAATATTCGCTGGTAGGATATCCATGTATGTCCCGCGTATGTATGTTACCGGCTTACGCTATCCATAGTCCATCGCAGGGATATCTGATGTGACTAATTCGGAAATCCCTTAGATATCCGCAGATATATCCCTGGGATATATGGCATTATTTATGGTACATGCATAGGAAATCGGAAGGATGTCCTAATAAAGCAACTTTTTGGATTTTATATTAAATATACTAAGGATCTATTGTTTTGGTCATGGACCATCAATAAACCATCATTAGGATATCCTGTAGCAAAAACGGAAATTTCCAGTATATTGCTAACATACACGTCTTATGTATATAAAATCTCGGCGATGCGCATGCCATGCACATAACGGTGTTTGTAATAAATAAAAATGTTATTATTATATAATTTAAATTTTTTTATATGTACGAAATTGAACATATTACACCAAGGTTTAATCTAACAGCAGCTAAGTATCTAACTTAAAGAAATAAAAAATGTGTCACATATCACTAATATTAGTCGCAAACTTTCTTGGTGATCTGTCCTGGCGTTCCTTAGCTCTTTTGAGTCACGCGACGATCGATTTCTCGCACAAATATATGGGTCTTTTTGTTCCACTGTCAACTACAAATTTCTGTCCTACCCAAACGCACTGGAATGTAGTAAAAATCCAATGATATTTTGTAGTTTTGGTTTATGTATCTTTATAA
Source organism: Pissodes strobi (assembly GCA_016904865.1). Taxonomy (NCBI): domain Eukaryota; kingdom Metazoa; phylum Arthropoda; class Insecta; order Coleoptera; family Curculionidae; genus Pissodes; species Pissodes strobi. The sequence goes on along the minus strand of MU188227.1, from coordinate 60,976 downwards.
TTCTAATTCAGGATCAACCACCTATCAATCTCGTCATACGAATGCGAGAATTGCGAGAACTACGAACTGTCAACTGTCACTGGTGAAATGTCGAAAAGATAACTTTTGACAATTGACCGCAACATCATTGCCGCCGACTATTTTGGCTTTTCACAAATAGACATGAGCGTACGAGCTGTTTTCATGCAATTCTACGACATATATTTTTTTTATTTTAGCCCAGATTTTCTGTTTGTAAAATAAGCTCGGAATTTCCAATTAATATTAAAGTTTTTTAATAAATAAATATAAGACTTACATAACTGGAAACTATTTTTGCACTCTGAATCTTTACGGATATCCGTAAAAGAGAACGTACTTAAATGCGTTATTACTGGGATATTCCATGTATGTTGGAAAAGTATGTACAACGTATTTAAGGAATTGTATAGCCGACAGATATCCGTAAGAAGACGTATCTAATAAGCTATTACTGGGATGTTCCGAGTATATTGCAAAAGTATATACACCGTCTTTAAGGAATTGTAAGTACCAAGGATGTATCTTCAATGTCCCGGGACATGCGACATAAATAGGATATGAACGGGATGTCCTGCGTATATCGTGTGCTATCTGGGTTACCTATAACCAATTTTAATGTTTCTGGTTAGTCGCCTAAATTCGGTTACTTTGGGTTAGTTTCAACTTACTTTAATATTTTTAATCTGTTCCGATACGTTTTAACCCTTTTTGGTGCTTTTAGTTACTTTTGGTTAGTTTTTCAATCAACTTTCGATTCTTTCAGTTAGTTCAAATTTATTTTAGTCATTTGAATCGGTTCCGATACGTTATAACCAAATTTAATGTTTTTGGTTAGTCGCTAAAATTCCATTCGTTTTGGTTAGTTTTAACTTAATTTAATTTTCGTAACTTGTACCGGTACGTTTAAGCCTGTATTGGCTACTTTTGGCGAATTTTGGTTAGTCATTCAATCAACTTTCGGTGAGTTTCAGTTAATTCCAATTTATTTTAGTCATTTTAATCGATTCTGATACCTTATAAATCAAATTTAAGTTTAAGTAAATAAACAAACACGATCTCACACGCGTATCATGTCATGTGTCAAATGTAGCATGCACTTTTTCACGATTTGAGGTCCTATGCCTACTAGGATAATAGAAACATTTTCAATGTTAAAATATAAGAGTTGCTTTAAAAACACAAAAAGTCATGTGAAAAATTCGCAATTATTAAAACATAAACGGATTTTTGCTCACGCTAGTAGTGACGGGCATTTAATTTTTACCGTACTTGTTTTCTTTTCTCACTATTGTCTTTATCCATATTTAGATAAATAACAAAATTTTAATAAAGACATATTTGTTAAACCGATTATACGTGTAATTGAAAAACTGCATATTATTAAAAAATTATTATAAATCTTAACTGATAGGGTCTTTGGGGCATCTAAAAAAATGAAAATCCGTCACCCACTTTTGTAATACAATAATTATCCGCACAACAATATCTCGCCATAGTAACGATCTTAATAATTATTTAATTCAACGCGACCCAACAGTACAGAATATCAAGGCGTTTGCACACTGACCGTATTCTCCCTCGTAGTGTAGCCACAACTGGCCGCGAACGAGATTGATCCGGATTCGCTTTGCAGGTAAAAACTGTCGGCGAAATTGGAAATTTGTCTTGAGTGAACCTACCGTATATACTTATTTATACCGTGGTTCAGCTATCCAGCCTTTCGTACTATTTTCTTAATAAGATGGATAATATTAAATCAGTCAAAATGCAGTAAGCACTGGAATTCTGGCTGTGACGTGGACTGAAGGTCACCCAGCGCTTTTAGTCAATATACACGGTGACAGTTGAGAGTTTGGATTCTGGTTATTTATTATTCTTGTGAAAGAATTGTCATGCTTCATAAGTAGGCTTGTGCTAAATCCTTCTCAAACAGAAGTTATCTTATTTACCACTTACGAGGTTGACTACTCAATGTTCGTACATTTAAATGGAAAAAGTATTAAGCAGAATGATAATATTAAATATTTAAATGCTTACATTGACCCTCAGTTGTCATGAACTTATCTTAAAAAAAAAAACATTAAATTAACTAAACTGCTGGCCATTTGCTTTCGAGCAACAAAAATTTTGCCTAAATTTAAAACTAAATATGTTCTTAACCAGACATGATAACGATCTCTGGTTTTTAATGGTTAATAGATTTGTCCCTTAAGAGAAAATTTCCAATGTTTGATTTTTATAAACTGTCAAAAAGTTTTATATACAGAGTGTCAAAGAAGGCGATGATTTTTGCTCCAATTTCAATAGCGTGTAACATTCATAATAATTGTTTTAAATTTTGTCACCGTACATCAATTGAATCACTGGTCGATAGCAAAGAAAGTAATCTCTCAAATTTTTGATATCTGCTATATTTTAATAGATACAGATTTTTTTGAAAAACGTTGTTTTTTTCAACTTTTTGATAGTTAGACCACACTGTGCGTTGTATTGTGCAAACTTTGTAAGTGATTATTATACCTTACGAGAAGCTTGTTTATGTTCAGTACAAAAATTGTACCTAAATATTGTGATGTGCAATGGCGTACTTATAGTCACTATATGTCTATGGTTTATGAGTATCGCACAATTTTTCACGATTGTTTTGTATTGGAAAGTACTTGCTCGCAAAATCCAACTAGTAGTATTTAATTTTAAGGGTTTTGAAAACAAGTTTAATTTTAGGAATAGTGCTGTATTAGAAATAAATAAATACAATTTTTCCAAAAATTAAATTAAAAAATTATTTAAAAATTTTTTAGACACACTGTAAAATATACATGTAGATGCAGTGCAATATTAAAAAATAAAAAATAAGGATAAAACTTGCTTAATCTAGAGGCGAGTACTTTTCAATACAAAACAATCGGGAAAACTGTGAAGTACTAATAAACCATACTATAAGGTGATTATAAGTACGCCACTGCACATCACAACATTTAGGTAGAATTTTTTTACTGACCATAAAAAAGCTTTTCGTAAGGTATAATGATAATCACTCGTAAAATTTGCGCGATATAACGCACAGTGGGCATGGGCGCCGGCAGGTGAAATTCCAGGTGGGGGCAAGCCGATGTGAGGGAAAAGCTTGACCCAGGTGCAGCGCCGTAGAGGCTAAAAATCGGCGAAGGCGGAAAATTTTGTGGGTGCCACGCCCAATTGTTGCCCAAAAGTCATTAAAATTTTTTAAAAAAAAACACGCCTTCCACGAGCGGACGAAGCGGATTTTACCAAGCATTATTGACACATTTTCCAAGTAAAAATGTAGGGCTGGGCAACTGGTAACTGGCAACAATTGTAATCTGGAATTGGACCTCGCTCTTAATGATATAATATAACAATCGAATCTGCAATCGTTATCTCTTCTTCTTTTTCTTCGGTTAGGTTTAATTGAATTTAAAAATTGTATTATTTGTATGCAAATATTGCGGAAACTTTTGGTAGCCTATGGGGGGGGGGGGGGGGGCTATATTTTCCCCTCACAGATGCGCCTCTGGGGCAAAGTAAAGATAGAAACTTAAATATTTTTATTGTCAAAAATACATACATATATACGGTTTTGGTTTGCTTGACTTTAACTTAAACTTAACTGTAGCGTAACTTTGACATACATTTTTTGATTGGAAATGTATCTACCTTAAAAAAATATCTTATGAACTATGGATGTGCATACCTATATTTTCCTAATCGGTGAAAAGTAATAGCAGATGACTTCTCTTTTGTGAAAACCGATATATTGCGTTTTCAATAATAACCCTGTCTTTATTATTATTCTCAAATTCTCTGTGAATGCTAAGCATACAGAGACCAGAGAGTCTTTCCTCAGACATAGTTAATCTCAACCAGGTTTTTACACGTCGGAGGGTACTGAAAGGTCTTTCAATTCTTGTTGTGGTATTGTAAGAAAATAGTCAATGTAATTTTCAGGTACCTATGCATGTTTCACTGAATAATTTGAAATGTACTTTTATACTTAGCTTTATTTTCATATTCCAGGGGGGGGGGCAACTGCCCCCCCTTGCCCCCCCCCCTGGCGGCGCCCATGACAGTGGGGTCTAGCTACCAAAAAGTTGAAAAAATCAAGGTTTTTACAAAAAAAATCAATATCTCATAAAATATAGCAGATATAAAAAATTTGACAAACTACTTTCTTTGCTATGAACTAGTGATTCAATTAACGTACAGTGACAAAATTTAAAAAAATTATTGTGAAAGTTACTTGCTATTGAAATTGGAGCAAAAATCACCGTCTTCTTTCACATCCTGTATATAATATTTTTTGAAAGTTAAAAAAAATCTAACATTGAAAAGTTTTTCCTAAGGGATAAGTCTATCAATCATTAAAAACCGTAGGTCGATATCATTTCTGGTTAACAAAATATTTAGTTTTAAATTTAGGCGAAATTTTCCTTGCTCGAAAGCAAATGGCCAGCAGTTTGTTTTGTATAATGAGCCTAATGCAGTTTACAATGGAAATATTATGCTTACACTTATTCATCTCTGAAATATGACATTGTCGGCTGGAATAATGCAAAAAGAGTAAATAAAGTTCTAATTATTAAGAACAGTATAATACTGAGAACTTTATGTTTTAAAAAGGCATTCTTGTTGTGACCTTTTCGAAGAGCTAGACATTTTGACGGTTATATCTATATGTATATATTGTGCATTGTTTGTTAAAGAAAATATGGATAAGTTCATACTTGCTGTCGACACTCAGAATTATTACAAATTGAAGACTGACGCCCTGAAGCTGCCGCCTCATAGGCTTACCCTAACTGCTGATAGCTCTGTTATTGTTCCTACTAAAGTTTATAATTACCTACCCAGAAACTTGAGAAGTATTTAGAATGAAACTAAATTTGAGAGAAAACTTAATGTTTTATTGATTAAACATACTTTTTACAACCTGATAGGATTGTTCTCTTGACGTCTTTATGGTTAATGTTTATCCTCTGTCTTCTTTGTGGTTCCTATAACATTCCAATACTGTCCTTCGTTGTAATATTTCTGATTTTTAAAAAATGGTTTAAATCCTAAATGTGTAATCATTCTGTAGTATATTGTGCACTGATGCTTGTAGGTTCATATATTACAATGTTAATTATAATTATGTTGATTAAATAATTGTTATTACTGTTTTTAAGTATTTTAAGTTTTCCTTTTAGTTATATTATCTTATGGATGATCTGAGATGGAATGAATAAATAAGTAAACTTTGTCTAAATTCCTGAAGATTAGATGAGACGAAATCTTTAAATGGTTTATTCATTACCTTAACCTAAGCCTTAAAATTTAAATGAAACCTTTAGAACGATATACCCCAAGTGGGCAAAACACGAACCTTGATAAATGACGCCATGGTGAAATCCCCGAGGATGGTTGTTAGCAACTGAAATCTGGTCTATAGAGTAGAGGAAAATGATTCCAATATTTTTTTATTTATAGTTTTTGGGAAATAAAAGGACTTTCAGTCTAGCTTTCTGGCTAACAACTTAAGTAATTGTTTTTCATAAGCGTAACTGAAAATCCAAGGATTTCTTATTTTTAAACCATTTTGACGCGAAACGTTTGGAAAATGGTTTTCGCATTTTCGGCAGTCACCACCTTATCACTACCGTATCGGTAGTACGCTGGCATCGCCATGCGTGCCAAGTTGTCCACTTAGCTGCCGGCATTAACGCACCCCCCTCACTGCTCGCTGAGCTTTCGAAACCACGTTACTTCGCACTGAGAAGGCAAAAACCGTATAAAGCCCCGTGGTCTTCAAGTCAGCAGATATCACTGATACGACCACTGCCAATCTTGGAACCACCGCAAGCGTGTAAAGCTTGTAGCGCACTTGCCCGGCACGGCACGAACCGTAACAAAAAACGGAAAGGATTAAGTACATGTAAACAAATGTAGATGCGCTAAATTGTTCGGAAGGGCAGGTCTGGCGACGGACGAGATTCTGAACACCTGATTCTTTCCAGCAAATGACATGCTGCGTCGTGTCGACCCGGTGTAGATTGCGTACGTGCCGTCACCCGGCGCCGGCCTGCCGATAGTCATCAGTAGCGCTAATTTTCATGACGTGGCTTGTCGTTCAAGAATAGTGAGATCATAAGATTTGATCCACAATGATGAACAAAAAAAAAATATTTAGTGCAAAATATACAGAATTATATGACAATAACCACAGCCAATAAAGGAGGGACAATGTATGGGAGGAAATACTGCCTCGTTCCTCGTTCGAACTACTACTGCCGTCGTACATCTTGTTTCTCGACTAGACAACAACTGAGCACGAGATGTGTGGGCGAATATGCTGGTTGTCACTGGAAATGTTAGCGACGCCATCATCCGAGGCCGGCCGCCAGCTGACGGTGCCGTCCGTACCGAGCCGGACAAGTGCGTGACAACCTTTAGGAAAGACCAACCATTTCTTCCTGCGCTAGGGCGAAACTTCTAATTCCTATCTCCACTTCTTTCCTACTGCAGGATTTTTGGAAGGACATTTCCTTTCCTGGCTAACTCAATACCCTTTTCCTGCAGACGGATTTTATTTTAGCAGACGCTTTCCTCATTTTCCTTTCCTGCTGAAACATTTTAAGCAGAACCAGCATCATTCCTACCCTGAAAAATTGTCGGTAGACTCGCTCCTTTTCCTACTGAGGGATTTTCGGCTGGTGAATATTTGGCATCACTCTCTGCAGTTCAACAATTCCCGTAACTTTGCCTGCTCCAGGATACTAAGTGTACCCTTCTGATATTTTCGGTACTGCTCACCGCTGACCAATTCCGGCACGCGTATTTCGGCGGCTTACTCGCACGAACTGCCCGTAATTGAATACTGATCATATAAATTTGGCATATTATTTAATATACAACCGCGATATTCTGAGTGGGCAATTGTTATAGTAATATGAGGCTTAGGTTAGTACATATTATAATTTGGTACAAATAAAGTCTACTCAATAATCGTGTATTGTTTATTGTTTCGACATAGCATTACTCATCAGCCCCTGGTTGTTCATATCTATGGCTGTCTAAAACTGCCTAGGTAGGTATATAGTGGGCACTCTACCACTCAAGTCCAGAAAGTGGCGCCCAAGATTTACTGATTAAGTTAATCCGTTATCTGAAAGATCTATGACGTGGTGCGTCAAGCCGTTCTTGAAATCCAAGTTACCTGAGAAGATAAAGTTCGAATAATATATACAATGTTATTTCTCGGTGCTTATCTATTTCAATGACTAAAGTGATAATATTAATAAAAACGCTGATTCCTCTTCTAATGCTGATATATTTATTAACTTTTTAGCAATACTGAATAATATAAATGTTAGAATTTAGGAGAAGGTCATACCGTAGATTGTTAAATGTCGTAATGTTAGTTTGTAAATCTTTAACTTTGTGCCAAAACTGCTTAGTATTATTGGCAGTCTATTATCAAGTATAATTTAAGGTGTTCAATCCAAGTTTCCCCTTTTTGGAAACACAATTTAGCACAACACACAACATAACTGATCTCCGATAAAAATCGAAAGATCCCCGATAAATATAGATCCCCGAGAATAAAGATCTTTGATAAATACCAAAAGATCTCCGATAAATACCAAATAAATTCTTATAAATATGGAAACTCAATAACCGTACCTATAAGTGCCTTACAATTTAATTATTTTGTTTCATTTTAGTCGGAGCTACAAGTGGTGAAGGCACTTCATTGTCAGTCCAAGAACGCAAAAATTTAACAGAATCATGGGCGGCGGCAGTGAAAAACACCCACCAACATCTAATGATCCAAGTGGGAGGAGCCCCTTTTCCTGATGTGATGGAACTAGCACGACACGCAGATATTTTGGGGGTTGATTCCATCTTAACAATGCCTGAATTGTATTTTAAACCGAAGAGGCCACAGGAGCTGATAAGTTATTTGAAATTTGTAAGTGCCGCCGCGCCTAATACTCCATTATTCTACTATCATAATCCCGGTCATACAGGAGTCAATAGTAAGTTCCACATTTAATTCGTATCGATAATAACTTACTTATTTTATATATTAAAATTTATTGAAAATTTTAATTCTACACAAAAATGTTTATGTTAAAATTCACTTGTTTTAAAATACTTACAAACACTTGAAAGTTTACATTGCATGCACATTTATTTCTAAGTGTTTAAAGTTCTATTCTTTAGATCATTCCTGTTTAGCTGGAGCACCGGACATTAACAAGAGTCTAGAAGGTCCACTCTCAGTCGGCACTATTGATGTAGCGCTTACAAAGACTAGACGAGACGGGGTGAAACGTGGCACGAAGCCTGAGCGGTTAACCAGCATTTCACCAGGTTCCACGACGGGGCAAGGAGGGAAATGCTGGGGGCGGAGCTTAGAGTGAACCTTCTAGTCTACTGTTAATGTTCGGTGGCTGGAGGTAACTGACAGCCGCCCAAAAAATAAATTCCAGTTAAATCATAGAGTCGTCAGAAGTTATTAAAAAAAGGATAGGAAACGGTACAATTTACAATCTATGTTGTTCTAAATTGAACAGTCTAGTTTCTAAAACCTCTCAAAGTGTATAAAAGGTGAGTTTCAGGCGTCACTATATCAAAAACAATCGAATTTAAACATACAGTGTATTCTAATATGCGCGAAGTTTGGCGTATAATTTAAAAACATCTATAGAGTAAATGAGATAAGTTTGACCTTCAAACGACCTTGGTTTTAACATTTAAACGTCGAATTTGGAACGATCTCACTGATACGACATTATTTCGGATCTAAATCGTAGGTGAATCTCTTCATAAATTTCAAACAACTTTGAAAGATATTCAATACAACTTCCGAATTAAAATTTAAGAGACCTTCAAAAGATCTTGGTTGACTATCTCAAATCAAATCAAATCAAATATGCTTTATTGTATAAAAAGCTCAACATTCTCATGTACAATGCTGGAAAGGAACATACATTGTAATACAATTTCCCCAATAAATGAAAAACCACAAACACCCATCAACATCAACAATACGAATTAAAATATCAAAATAAGTAAGCACAGTAACTAATAGAAAGTAAAGTCAAAATAAAAATCTACAATTTATTAGTAGGGGCTGGAATTTCATTACATGCCTGTACCACAGTTTATTCAATTACAATGTACATACCTCGTTTTAATTGAAAATGGCACTGTAGTAACTGCTAACCACAATATCGTGGAATATTTAGCGGGCCACGTCATTCCTTCCGCTCCATTTATTAATATTTTTTTTGTTTAATACACTATGATGCCAGGTCTCTTGTCGCAAGAGTTGTCAAACGATTATCTGGATGAAAAGGGCCTTCAACGATTAGACTGGCCTCCACGTAGTCCTGATCTAAGCTCGATTGAGCATGTGTGGGATATGTTAGGAAGATTAATTCGCGACGAAAAACCAGAAACCATTCCGATCCTCCCAAGCGCTGTTCTTGAAGAGTAGAAAAACATTCCTCGAAGGGCAATTGCCAATTGTGTTCAATCTTAATAAGTCGCATGACAGTAATTATTAGAAGACGAGGATTGTGCGATATTAGTGTTGTTTTACTTATTTATTTGTTACCTGTAATATTCCTTTTGTTATTGTTGTTAATTGTGTAGTTCCCTTGAATATATCTAATAACTTTAAAAATAAAGATATTGATGTCACCAAGAATAGAAATGTTAAGAAATGGCGAGGCTTAAAAGTGTCATACATAAACCCATAATTTTGTCGTTAGATTCTTCCAAAGAGTGTTCAGAAATTTAGGACAAAATGTAACTTTTGAGTCTACACTGTATTTTTATGATCTCAGAGCTCAATACACTAACATATTAACCAATTTTATGCCTAACAATCATGACAACAAACCTCTTTTGAATGATATTTTCCGAAAGAGTAATATTTTCCTTAAAAATAACCCAGTCCAAATAACTGTACCTATTTGAATTTCAACACATGAACCTATTACAAAATAATAAGAACGTATGTCTATATATTATACATGTATATATATTTATACATTTATTTTTTCTGTTTGATTTAGTTGACATGGCAGAATTTCTCGAACAAGCATCCGGACAAATATCGAATCTTAAAGGAATTAAATATACCTCAAATGATTTAGCAGGAGGCTATGCAGCTCTAAAGGCCGCCAAAGGGAAATATACCGTATTCATAGGCGGTGACTATGTAAGTAATTTATTATCATAATTAAAGACATTTGCACAATGTACGAAAAAAACACCATACTAGCAAAACTAAGTTTAAACCTGAACTTGGAAAATATTATGTAAATATTCTCAAGACGGATTATAATCAACACGAGTGATTAACGCAAGCGATTATGAACCTTACACGGTCAGGAGGCCATTCCTGTTCAACCAGATCACTACAGCACACATATGCGTAATGTTCGGGGGTCCTGACCTGCACCCTAATTCCCTAGCTAAAGCTAAGTTTTGCAACGCACATGTGCGTGGACTTGGAGTTACTTATCTAAAGTAGTAAAGTCGGAAGTTCTAAGTTCTTAGAAATATAATTTCACAGCAGAATCTATCAAATAGTTAAATTATAGTGTAAACTCTAAGTCAAATTAAGCCAAAGCTAACCATAAATAAAACACAACACCATATTGTCTAAGACCTATAAACATATCAAATTATACCTCAACCAAACAGACATGCGTACCTTAATAATCAGATAGAGTGTAAAATTTATTAAGCTTTTTACCAATAGACATTGTTATTGTTTTGTCTTTTCATCATCTGTTCTCACCTGACGTAGATCGATCCCTAAACTGAGCTACATAACCTGCATCTGAACCAGGTCATGACAATATTATAATAGGATTGAATCAGCATGCAATGCGAAGTATGCTAAGGCAATAGTATATTATTTTATATGGAGGAAAAGTGATACTGTTCATGGCGCGCTCGTGTTTAACAGCCGAACGGAGTGAGGCTGGTAATAGAGAGCAAGTCATGAAAAGTAACTTTTCCTCCAAATAAAATATGCTGTTTTTCTTCAAATGTCGACAAATTAATGCAAAAACATCTCTTTTTAATAGTAATAATATCTAATTATTATTAAAGATAAGTGGGTTCGCAAGGCGGCTTAGACCGGTGTCGGTAAATAGGCACAGGTTGTTGCTATAATAATGTAACATAAAGCTGTCAGTGGACACTGTCAACAATAATGATTTTTTTAAGATTGCGACTCTGATTGCGTTTTAATTCCGTATTGATAAGTAGTTATTGAGTAAGTTCGATTAAATAATAACCAGTTTGTTCCTAAATTAGTGATTTTTAGAAATGGAATCACACATTGAGTGATAAATACAAATTGTAGTTTAATAAATCTCGATTTGTTGACGCTAATTTTGTTGTCTGTTTGTATTGTATCTATGTTGCTATGACAACACTTTTACCTCCGCCGGCGGAAAAGTGAAAAGTAAAGCTCCGGCGGACGAAAAACGAAACTTCACGGTCGCCTACACAGTCGAGTAATGACGGACTTACTGACGTTTGAAGAAAAAATCTTTTGATTCCATAACTGTAACGTCATATAGGGGTTTTCTAATGAGCCCCCTTGCATCCCTCTGTAGATGAATAAATCTATGTCAAAGCCATTCTTAATCTAAGTAGCTATACATCATAGTTAAATCAACATATAAAAAAATATATATAACAATAAAACTAAAACCAGCCCCGTCTGCAGGGGTGAGGCGGCGAGGGAGCCGCCTCGGGCGGCCGATTTTTAGGGGCGGCCGTTTTTATTTTTTTATAAAGTTTTAATGTGTTTGGATGTAACACGGTAAGCACTCGCGCAATGATTTTTTCGCATCTACTAAAATGTTTAATCTAAAAACCCGTACGAAAAAGAAAATTAGGCAAATTATTTACAAATTTAATGCCACCCGCGGCGGTCTTTTAAAATAATTTTCTAATGAACCTAAGTCTTGAACCAAATAAGGTTGGCTTTAGTTTAAATAAGTGGGGACACGAAAAAGTATATATAATGTATTATTTCATAGTTAACTCGCTAGTTAATATATAAATTCAAAAAAAATATATTAAAATTTTCCTAATTTCATTCGGTACCTTTTTATACAAATAAATAGTATCGTTATTTGGCATTTAGCTAAAACAGTGGAAGCCAGTGAGGTAAGGCTCTAGAGCGCCGCCCTCCCTACTTGGATAATTAAATATTTAAAGTAGTTTTTGACAAGGATTTTGTTAATCGTATCAAAAAAAGGGAAAATGTAGGTAACGAAACCTATTTTTGTTTTAATGAAATATTTTCTCTCTTGCTGGCACTAGAACTCCGCGTGAGTCTTGGCCGCATCCAGTATTGCCCTCCAGCTCTGTCTATCTTGTGCTTCCATTTCATATTGTGTTATACCCATTTTTCTCAAAACCTCCGTAACTGCGTCTTTGCATCTCCTCCTAGGCCGGCCAACAGATCTTCTTCCCTCTGGCCTTTCATGGTATATGATGTTCAAAAGCCTTTGGTCATCACTTCTAAAAACATGTCCCGCCCATCTATGTCGACTAGACTTGATCCACCTTACTATATTTTCCATGCCGTATAGTTCTTCCAGCTCGTTCTTTTTTTGGCGTCTCCATTCCCCTCTTATACTGTCCCAGCATGGTCTATATATTGCTCTTAATATTTTTCTTTCGAAGATTAACAGCTTATCGATTTCGCGTTTATTTAGGATCCATGCCTCGCTACGATATAGTGTAATAGGTCGTATTAAGATCTTATACATCTTTACCTTAGTTCCTCTTGTAAGTAGTTTGGATCTAGAGGATGTAGATAGTCCATAAAAAGCTATGTTTCCCGATGCGATACGAGCGCTACGTCTTTTTCATTTCTGTTGTCGCCTGTTATTGTTGCTCCTAAATATTTGAACTATTTTACGACTTCAAAATTGTAATCATTAATATTTATATTTTGACTTATCCTTTGCCTCGGATTCTTAGAGGTTACCATGTATTTAGTTTGGCCTCGTTGATCTTTAAACCCATTTTTTGAGCTTGAGTTTCAAAAGAAGAGAACACATCCTTAACATCCCTGGTATTATGCGCAACAGCATCTATGTCATCGGCAAAAGCTATCACGAGTTTTGCGCCATCCATAGCGAAACCCAGTGTTAGTTGCAGGGAGACTTTTTTCATGGCCCAGTCCAGCGCAAGGTTAAAAAGTAAAGAACATATAGGGTCTCCCTGCGGCAGGCCTGTGCAGATATGAACTGTTTCTGACAAAGCATTCCCAACTCGCACCTTTGCTTTCGAATTTACAACGCACATTCTGCTTATGTTTATTAACTTTAATGGTATTCCCATTTCTCTTATTGCATACCAGAGCTGATCCCGGTTGATCGAGTCGTACGCCTGTTGAAAATCCACAAATATTTGATGTATATCTTTATTGTGCTCCCAACATTTCTCCATGATCTGGCGGACTATAAAAATGTGGTCTATAATGAACCTGCCTGCTCGAAAACCGCACTGATAACCGCCCAGTATTTCCTCAGCATATGGTATTAGCTTTGGCACTAGGATCAACGATACTATGTTATAAGCGGTGTTTACTAACGATATACCTCTATAATTCCGACAGTCCGCTTTCCTTCCTTTTTTATGGAGGGGTATTATTATGCTGCTGTTCCATTCGCCTGGCATCTTTTCATGGTTCCATATGTTCGTTACGATATGGTGTATCTTTTGGTTTAACGCATTTCCGCCGCTCTTTAGAAGTTCCGCATTTATTTCGTCTTCACCTGGGAATTTGTGATTCTTTAACTTGCTGATGGCCCTTTTGAATTCCACTAGTGAAGGTGGTTCCAAATCCAGGCTCTGCCGTATAGAAACATGCGTTTTGGTAATTTTTTTATCTCTCTGTCTGTTAAGCAATTTGGAAAAATACTGCCTCCATCTTTGTATTATATCATCCTCTGAGGTTAGCAGTCTTCTAGTATCATCTTCTATAAAATTAAAGCTTGTCACGTTTCCGCTCTTATTCCTCTATAGAATTCCCTTGCTTGATTGTTGGCGTTGTTTGCCTCTACTTTTCTCACTTTTTCTTCCAGATGTTTCTTCTTTTTCATTCTTAGTAGTTTTCTGGCATTGGTACGGGCTGTAGTAAAAGCATCTTTGTTTTCGTTCGTGGGGTTTTCCAGAAAGGTTATTCAATTTTTGGTTTTTTCCTCCAATATGCTTTCACACTCTTGGTCGTACCATCCAATTATGCGACTTCCTGTTGTTGTTGCTAGAGTTTCATTAGCTGCTTCCCTTACTATTGTTTTTACTTCTTTCCATCCTTCTTCCACGCTTTCTACAGTAATTTCATTTTGTAGCATTTGCATTTTGCTCTTGATTGTTTCCTTCAAGTCTTTTAAACTTATTTACATCCCATTTCTTTCTTTTTCCTTCGTGTTTGGTCCCTTGGTGGAGAGTTACTCTTTTAGTTTACATCTTACCAGAAAATGATCTTGAGTCGCTATCCGACCCCCGCTTACTTCTAACATCTTCTATATTACCAGAAAAAGTCCATCTATTAACATATGGTTTATTTGGTTTCGTGTCACTCCATCGTTTGATACCCATGTTATTTTGTGAATGTTCTTTCTTTGGAACTGAGTGCTTTTGAGGGACATGTTACTTGCTATTGCAAATTCTGCTAATCTGTTACATTTATCGTTTGACACGTCATGAAGGCTATGTCTTCCCATTACATGCCTTAGGTGATCTTCTTTTACTAACTGGGCGTTGAGGTCGCCCATTACGCTTTTTAAATCGTTCCTAGGCGCTGCTTGATATTCCTGTTCTAATAGCTCGTAGAATTCATCTTTTTTTTATTCGTTCGCTTCATTCGTTGGGGCGTGTACTGAGAACAGTCAAGTTGTGCCACCTGTCCTTTACTCTAAGTATGCACATTCTGTTATGTACCGGTTTAAAGGCTAAGATAGCTGTTCGATACTTCCCGCTAACAACAATACCACATCTAAATTCGTGTAAATTTTCGGAACCTGACCAAAACACTAGCGAGTTCTGCATTCTGTTCTCCTGTACGGCTGTGATGTCTATCCTATACTGTTCCAATTGCTTAATTGCTCTTGTTGCTATGCCTGGTCTATGCCAACTTAAAATATTCCATATGCCCAGCAGAATATCCGTATTTCGTTGCTTGGGTCGATTTTCCTGGTTATCCGTCCGTTTCCGAGGCAATAGTGCCTGATTCGTAGCGTGAAACTTTTTCTATATGCAGGTTGCTGGCCTATAGTAAAATGAAATATTTCTGCTGGGCTAATTTCTAATTCATCATTTTAGGTCGTTTGACCTTGACAATTGTAAAAATTTTCGCATTTTGCCACCTCCGGCGCCCTACCACGAGTATATATAAATGTTTCGATTTTGCGTCTCCTGAGCAGCAATTCCTCTTTAACAGGTCACGAGCCACCACTGTTCTAGAACGGACAAAAGTTCCTTAATTGGTCTGTTTATTTATTTATTTATTTATTCATACACTACAGAGTCTTACACTCCAAATGGTACACTATATAACTTCAACAGACTAAAGCTAATTCGACATAATTCTAATCAAAGAAAAAAATATTTATACACTACATGTGACAAAAACTGTAGAATAGAGACTGAAATGTCTGACGTGCGAATATATAAATCAAAGACTAACAAACATAATGATAATAATACTCTTGTCATGACATTACGTAAAATACACATCAAACATTTAAAATCAATCCCTTAAAAACCTCGAGGCTCACCGAAAACAAGTCAATGTCTATATAATTACTGTTATAGTTCCTCACTAGGCGGTCCAAAAAACAATTAAAACCATAGTTTGTCCGATGTGTACCTTCCTGAAAAAGTTGTCTGGCCCGAGTGGCTCTAGTAGGAATCCGGAAGTTGATACCGGCAACCAAGTAATCGCAATCTATCATATTATTAAGCAACTTGTATAAAAATAGTGCCATAGCATTTTCACGGCGTCCCTTTAATGACTTTAAGCCTAATAGTTGGATTCTGGTTACATATGATATGTTGCCGTATGGAAATCTGTGCTTGTATAATAAAAACTTGGCAAATTTATTTTGTATACTTTCAATGCGTTGCTGATAACATAAATATGACGGGGACCAAACTACACTATTGTACTCAAGAAACGATCGAACTAGGCTGTTATATAAACAAACAATAGCTTTTGTGTCGTAAATGTGTCTGCAGGTTCTACATAAGAAGCCCAACATCCGATATGCCTTTAAAGAAATGTTATCAATATGCAAATTAAAATTGAGTTCCTGATCAAATACAGGGTGATTCATGAGGAAACGTCAATACTTCAGGTACGTATTCAGGCCTCAAAAATAAACATAAAAGTCTATACAAACATGTGTCCGCGAGGCCTTCGTTTTCAAGATACAGGGTGTTAAAGTTTTTATTTCCTTTCTCTATTTTCTAAATAAAATCTATGAAAATGTAAATATTGTAGTGAAACTTGATATCCGGGGGTTTTTTGGTATGACGAATTCGAATATGATCTTAGTATAGCTCTTACTTGTAGGGGGCGCCACCTACATGGCTTTCCAGTTCTTTGAACAATCACAACTGTTTGGTATGACCCCGTATTACATTTTTAAGTAAAATATATTATTCCTTTGTCATTTTTACGTCAAAAAGGTATACTTGTTGAGAGTTGATACGAGCAACCATTTTCGAGATATTTGGATTTAAAACAATTTCGATGCATGTGATTTTTTATCCCAAAATTCTAAAAGTTCCTTTTTTTGTCCAAATTTAAATGCGTCTTGGCACAAAGCTTTGAAGTGAAGGGTTAACACATTTTTTGAGGTGTGTATTCAGTGACTCAGACATAAACTTAATAATAATAATTTTAATAGAAATTAAATAAGTATATTTTGTTTAGTTTATGTCTGAGTCACTGAATACACACCTCAAAAAATGTGTTAACCCTTCACTTCAAAGCTTTGTGCTTAGACGCGTTTAAATTTGGATAAAAATATAAACTTTTAAAATTTTGGGATAAAAAATCACATGCATCGAAATTGTTTTAAATCCAAATATCTCGAAAACGGTTGCTCGTATCAACTCTTAACAAGTATACCTTTTTGACGTAAAAATTACAAAGGAATAATTTGTTTTACTTAAAAATGTAATACGGGGTCATACCAAAAAGTTGTGATTGTTCAAAGAAGTGGAAGGCCATGTACGTGGCGCCCCCTACAAGTAAGAGCTGTACTAAGATTAGATTCGAATTCGTCATACCAAAAAACCCCCGGATATCAAGTTTCACTACAATATTTACATTTTCATAGATTTTATTTAGAAAATAGATAAATTAAATAAAAACTTTAACACCCTGTATCTTGAAAACGAAGGCCTCGCGGACACATGTTTGTATAGACTTTTATGTTTATTTTTGGGCCCTGAATACGTACCTGAAGTATTGACGTTTCCTCATGAATCACCCTGTATAACACCTAAATCGTTAAAATGCGACACAGAATCCAACAGAACATCGTTAATAGAATAATTAAAATTAATAGGGTTTTTACATCGATAAAATCGCATGACCTTGCATTTACTAACATTTAAATTTAAGCAGTTATCAGTACACTATTGTATTAGTCTATCTAAATCCTGCTGAATATAAAAACAATCGCTTACAGATCTAACACAAAAAAACAGCTTCAAATCGTCAGCATACAAAAGACATCTGCATACTTTAAAAACAGTCACAACAGAATTAAAATACAGTAAAAAGAGAACCGGGCCCAGGTGAGATCCCTGCGGTACGCCGGATGTAACATGAATGTTCCGCGAGACCGCCCCACTCAGTTTAATACACTGGGTTCTATCACGAAGGTATATACACTCCAATCGTCTCGAGCTTCCTCAAAAGACGTTCGTGCGACACCGAGTCAAATGCCCTGGAGATATCGGTATATATGGCGTCTACCTGATGTCCACCCTCAACATTCCGCAGCAAGTAGTCTTGGTAAATGGCCAGATTTGTTGTTGTAGATCTACCTCTAAAGAATCCATGCTGTTCGGAGGCAAGGCAATTCTTGTAGGTCGCGAACATTTCCTCAGTTATAATGGACTCAAACACTTTTCCAAGAGTCGAGAGCAATGATATTCCTCGGTAGTTCTTTATTTCACTCCTTGAGCCAGACTTAAAAATAGGAAAAAGCGTAGAGTGCCTCCAGAGTGCCGGAAAACGAGCAGTGTCAAAAGATAGCTGATATATATGACGCAGAGGTTCAACTATCGCCTCAGCAATCCTCCTCACGAAAAGGGGGGATATACCATCCGGACCCGGACCCTTACCAGCATCCAGACTACTGAGTTTAGCTAAGATTTCGTCGACAGTAAATGTGTGCGATGCCAGAACACTGAGAAACTTTTCTGTTACATCAGGCGAACCATACCCCACGCGACTAGCATAACAGCTCTCAAAATGATCGGCAAAAGAGTTTACAATTTCAGAAGGAGTTTCCTTAACTTCTCCGTTATATTGAAGTATTTTTGATATTCCTTGATCCTTTTTCAATGTATTCACATAAGACCAGAAATACTTTATATTCACAGGAATACAATGTTCGATGTTCGAGACATACATGAGATAACAGATGTCTATTAAATACTTCGTTTCTCGTCTTAACTGAGAATAATTGTCGTAATCCGACTGGAGACCAGTAACCTTAAACTTGTTGTACAATCTATTCTTTCTGTTAATAATCATCTTCAAATCTGAGGTGTAACATTTTAGATATTTGTTGGCATTTATAACTTCGTTTGGCACAAATCTATCCATAGCGCTGTGTAAAATATTATAGAACTCGTTGAGGAGCACATCCACGTCATTCGATTGCAGCACCTCGTTCCAATCCACTTATCTGAGAAAATGCATGATCTCTTCATAATTTGCTCGGTCAAACCGATATACCGATATATTCTCCCTTGTGTTGAGTCTACAAGTACCTCCAAATGTTAAGGTAGCCACAAGTGCCGGGTGATAATCGTCGAGTTTGCTAATGGGATCGTCACAGCGTGCAATTTTTATTATTTCAAATCCATCGCTAAAAATCAAATCAAGATATTTACTTGTTTTGTTAGGGATTCGGTTCACCTGTTGTAATTCCAAAAAATAAATATTATTGAGCAATACTTCAGCTGAAGGACTAGTAATATTTTCAGGAACAAACGCACCTTCCTGATTCTTCCATTCGATCTCTGGAAGATTGAAATCTCCACAAATAAAAAACCTTGCCCTTTCAAACATTGCGCGAGTTGTCTCCATGGTATCAACAAACAGCTGAAATGCCTCAGGTGTGGATCTAGGTGGCAGATACACTGCTGCGACAATGAATGTTTCTTCTCCACTTCGCACCTGCACCCAAACATCCTCGAACAGATTCGTCCCGGAACCCGGCAACTCTCTGCAAAACAAACCGGACCTGACTGCAACAAGAACGCCGCCGCCCCTTTCACAGTTTGTCTCCGCATAATTACGGTCGCGTCGAAATACGTCATATTGGTTATGAAAAATCTCACCATTTGTAAAGTTATCCGAGAGCCATGTTGTAAGGGGCGGCCAAATCCTGCTCGCCTCGGGCGGCCTAAAGCCAGGAGACGGGTCTGGACACACTGCTGCCGACCAAGCAGGAACGAAGAAAACCAATCCAAAGAAATACTTCTAAAACCATAATGATCAAGTTTCCGCAGCAGAATACCGTGATCGACACAATCAAAAGCTTTTGATAGGTCGCAAAAAATTGCCGCAGAAACTCGACCATCATTTATGTGGGAGTAAAGCTTATAAAGCAAATGGCAAACTGCATCATTAATACTTGTGCCTTCACGAAATCCAAACTAGCACACGTTAAAAATGCCATTTGTCTCTATAAACGAGATCATACGCTTTTTCACAAAGCTTCTCTATTATTTTAGATAGGGTTGACAAGAGTGATATGGGGCGCAAATTGGAAGGGTCCTCCAGACATCCCTGCTTATAAATTGGTATGATTTTAGCTGTTTTCAGACACGATGAGAAAACTCCAGTCTCCCATGATTTGTTAATTGCCCCCACCAGAAACTCCAAAGCAGAATCCGAAGTATTAAGAAAAATTTTCGCGGAAAGACCATCAGCTCCTGAGCTGTTTTTATTTTTGATGGAAATAAGAGTGCTTTTAATTTCAGGGAGATCAGTAGGAAAGAAAGAAAATGATTGAGGAACGTTTACACTGAGTAAAAATCTAAGTGGATCAATTGATGGTTGGAGCTGCTGTTTTAAGTTGCTTGCTACAATACAATAAAATTTGTTAAGTGTATCTGGAGAAATAAGCGGAATTCTAATCGGTTGATGGGAATTGTTTTGCCTTAGGTTATTAATGATTGTCCAACATTCCTTTTGAGAATTAAGACTGGTGCGCAGGCGGTCAGAATAAAAATGTTCTTTACATACCCTTATCAAACGCCGAAAGATTGAACGGTATTTTACAAAATAATTGTTGAAAGCAGTAGATGAAGTAAACTTTCTAATGGTATGGAGAGACCGAAGATTCTTAGAGGAGACAGCCAAGCCCTTAGTGAACCAAGCTTTTTTAAATTTATTCTTTGGTTTAATTTTGGTCAGTGGAAAAGCTTGGTTAAACAAAGCAACCATATTGGTGTGGAAGGCACTTATTGGGTCATGCGAATCGAGAGTAGAATCCCAGTATGAGGAGGTGCATAAATTGTAGAACCTATCATAATGTCGAAATCTAGATTTTAGTCTTGGTGTAGGTTTTAACGTATTAAAGAAGATAGCTTCATGGTCGGATAATGCTGCATTCTCAACAGTACAAGTAACTAAATCCTTACAGACATTTGAGCATACATAATCTATGGTAGTTGCTGAATACTGATTAATCCGTGTCGGTGATGTAACATGCATATGTAAATTGTAACACTCCAATAGATCGATTAATCGTGTTGTATTGGCAGAACTCTTTTCGTCAAAATTAATATTGATATCCCCCGCCAGAAGTGTAGAAGCAGAGCATTAAATATGTGATAAAATTTCCTCAAGGCTCAAAAACAGAGTATCAGTATTGGACGAAGGAGGGCGATAAATACATAAAACGTATAAGTTTAGAGATTTTGAGAAAACCAACACAAATTCCTGCAGTAAATAATCAAACTTCTTTACTAACTGGAAGGAGTTCTGCTTTAGAAATTCTTCATGAATTAGGATCATACATCCACCATGTACAGATTGAGACCTACAAAACTTAGCAAACATTACATAATTTGCTACAGTAAATAATTCGTTGTTTTTTAACCAGTGGTGTGGTTTCCAAAGAACTAAACTGGTTGTCTTCATTACTTTCTGATGTCTGCGATAAAACAATCTGGTTAATTTCCTTTGAGAGGGGAGTGTCTTTTACAGGAGTAAATGTCTCTTTATCAGTGATATAGCAGCTCACTAGATAATCCGCTATATAATTTTTATTAACAGGTCCCATTGATATTATGGGGATAAAAGAAGCATCAAATATTACTTTAAACAGCTTTTCACATTGAAAATTTTGAGCTGCTATCCTTTTATTTAATTCTGGTTGATGAAGTCTGAGTGCAGGCCCAATTAGTATCAAATTTGTGTGCTGAAACTTTTCGAGTGTTTTTTGGAGGATATATTTACTAAAATTTTTGTTATGAGTATCTGGCACATCAGTAAACAAAAAAAAACGAAATATTGTTTTGTAAAGTTCTTGCTGCATGGCCAACTCAAGTTGAGAAGTTCCAGTATAGACACACCGTTTATAGTTTGGCTGTTTATATCAAATTTGGTGCTTGTTAGGGATTTCAATATAGATAAGTAACCCCTTATATCAGTACCTGCAACTAAAATCTTGTTCTTATGTAAATTTAAAGCTTTATGCAAAGTAGTTGATTTGGTGGTGCGGGGTAGAGGTAAAGGTGGAATAGTTTGTGATTTATCCCTCATATCCAAAAGTTCTTGCTTTAATTTACTTATTTCATACGAATATAACTTATTTTCGTTCTCTAGGATACCTATGCTAACCACCATGTCTCTATTTAGGTCAACTTGTTCCTTAATTTTAGAATTAAGATCACTTTCTATAGACTCATACTGATCTATATTTGACTTTAATTCAAATTCAACCTCTGTAAGTCTTTTTAATTCCCCTTTCAAATTTTCCATTTCTTGTTCCTATTTTTTGTTGAGCAACTAGTTTTTTCTCTGCTTCAAATAAGTTTTGCTTTATATAGAGCAAGAACAGTGTTGGAGATAATATACACCCTCGAGAAAGTCCGGCATTGATTTTAAATTCCTCCGAGTCCAGCAATACCAACTCGGATTCTTCAATCCCTTAAAAAATTGGAAAGCCATAGAAGCAGTGCTGGTGGTAATCCGTATGCTGTTAACTTGCTTAACAATCCGTCATACAACACCGTATCAAATGCTTTGAGTATGTCGAAAGCCACTGCACCAGATTCGCCGTAGCTCTCGATGGCTTTGGTCCACAGGTAGGCCATTTAAGTCAGGAGATCTCCCATTGATCTGTGCTTGCGAAAGCCATACTGGCGATGGCTTATAATGCCTGCCGATTCGAGATCTTTTAAGAGCTATTCGTTGATCAGTTTCTCCATGTTGGACATAACGGGAACTAAGGCAATTGGACAGTAGTTATTTGGAATCGTTTCTTACCTTACTTCGGGATCGGTTGCCCTTGAGCGCATTTCCAGCTAGAAAGAAAGCATGCAAGTCTGTATGATAGGGAAAAGAGCCTGCATAGTGGAGCTGTGAGTTCAGCAGCACATTTCTTAAGCACTATTGCTGGAACGTCATCCGGTCCTGTGGCCTTGTTAGTGCCTAGGCTTTTGAGTATTCGTTTCACTTCGCGTTGGCGAAATACCAGACCTGGCATTGAGGAATACACTCTCGAGATAGTTCGGGTAGTCTTTCCTTGATGATCTAAGGTAGAATTTGATGCAAATATGTCGGCAAGAATGTTCGCTTTTCGTTGGTTGTTTCCGTTATTGAGCCGTCATGTTTGGTCAGTGGTGGGATTGAAGCTTGTTCTTGATCTGCTCGTTATATCCCTCCTTGCTCTACGAGGTAGCTAAAAATTGCAGAAGTCATGCTGCCAAACTTGACAGGTGGCATAACCTAAAATTGGAGTTGGCCACGTGGCTGAAAATTGAATGAATGAAATCACGTGATCGAAGATTAGCAGCAATATTAAAATTAAGAGATGATAGATAGAGATATGGAGCTTGGAGTTCCCTGACTAGACCGGAAGTCGTCAATTAGTGCGGGTCGGTAAATACCAAAATAGTTATAGCACGACAAAACCCAAAGGCCAATGCTTCCACGCGATTTCCTCAAGGTGATCATCCTAAAATTTCAAAACCGCCCTCCTAAAATGGCATGGTCTCCTTTGATTGAAGGAGAAATATTCCCATGTAATCTGCAATGATTAAAGAAGCCGACAAAACAGCTCTGTTCTAATGCCTTACTGCTAGTGTCAATTATATTTAAATTGAAATATAACAATATAAATCATAGCAGCAATATTTGGATTAGTGATGGCGTCAGAAATTGTAAATGCTAGATTAGTTCACTAACGCCACATCCTAAAAATGATGTAGCTCAAGCTAATGATCTCAATTAAATTCCCAGTTAGACCGAGAGTAGTCAATGACTTATCTTGGTCCGTAAACCGTAAACCTTAATTTTCTTTCTATTTTTCGATTATATATTTTAGAACAAATGCGCTTAAAGTGTGCACACTAAATTCGATATTTATTTTTTTATATTAAGCATAAAGTATTAGAAATAGGTTAGTAAAGTAGCTAACCTTATAGGTAAATAATAAGTAAAAAAAATCATGTGTGCAGTTCATACGCGATAGAAGTGCAACCTTGATAAAACTAAACCAAGCGGTCACTCATCCAAGTAGTAACAACGCCCGACGCTGCTTAACTTCAGTGATCGGACGAGAACTACTTTTTGCTTTTTACTCTTAATACACATGTAACAACTCTACAATTGTGTTCTATCTCATTCTTTCGCAGGCTACATCCTATCTCTTTTTGCAGTCGCGTTTTCGTTTCATCGAGTCTCAAATCACACCCATGCTAAAGAAGTTTTCACTTCAAAAACTCACTAGGAGAAATTATGAAGATTCTTAGTTTTTAAGGCAGCGGTTTTGCTAGGTATAAAATATTTAATTTAGTAGCTCGACATAGTCAACGATGACGAGGCCTTAGATGGGATTGGTTTTAAGATATGACCATATTATTGAAAAATATTAAAAGCTAGTCCTGACGGAGGGTATTTTAAAGAAAGTTTCTCATTAATTTTTATTTATCTATGACCACAAAGGCGGGAGTAGTAATTACCTGTATAATTAACCACAATCGAATTAGTGGACTGTACAAAAATAGAATGGTGGGGGTTTTATACATAGGTTGTGAATTGAAACAGGTAGTTGCGGTATTACGTACTTTAATAATGCAATAATTAATTTACATTAAATATGATAAATATGTACAGGATGGCCCGTTTAAGAGGGGCCTATACCTTATCTCGAAAACTAGGGGGGTTGGAAAAAAAATTTAATACAAAAGTTGTTCCTAGTAAAAATGATCTTTATTTTTTTTTGTATTGTTTTAATCGTCACATTTTTATATACAGGATGGTCAAAGAAAGTTACACTTTTTTAAATGAAACACCCTATATTTTATTACATTTTTGGATTCTGCTTAAAATTCTGAACATATTTGATGTAAATGTTATACCTCTAGAGTTAGTAGTTTCACAGATATAAACAGTTGAAATTCGGTACTTTGACTACTTTTCACCTTGGTAGCAAGAAGACCATTAGAGATGGAGTAAAATTAATTTCACATTCCTATTTTAACTTTTCAAGAGCTATTTGACAGTACTAATTGGTAGGTTGTACCATGGGTACCAAATCTGGTACCTCTGCAAGTACCATCAGTTAGCACCATCAGATAGCTCTTGGAGAGTTAAGACAAGAATGTGGAATTAATTTTACTCTATCTTTCATGGTATTCCTGCTACCAAGGTGAACAGTAGCCAAAGTACCGATTTTCAACTGTTTATAGCTGTGAAACTACTAACTCTAGAAGTATAACATCATACAACAAATATGCTTAGAATTTTAAGTAGAACCCAAAAATATAATAAAATAGAGGGTGTTTCATTTAAAAAAGTGTAACTTTCTTTGACTATCCTGTATATAAAAAAGTGACGATTAAAACAATACAAAAAAAAGATCATTTTATTAGGAATAACTTTTGTATTTAAATATTTTTTCCAACCCCCGTAGTTTTCGAGATAAGGTATAGGCCCCTCTTAAACGGGCCACCCTGTACAATTTCTAAATACTTTCACGCATCCATTCATTCACACATAAAACCTAAATATACAAAAGGTTGCTTATTTATAAATGTCTACTAAAAAGAGTCTTGATTATTTAATTTCAAAATGAAACGTTTGTCTTTCCTGAAGTTAAATGTAATAATCTATTATGTTTTAAAACTAGCAACTTTCTTTCTCACAGAATACCTTGATCTCCAATGTTCTCGATGGATTGACTTCGAACCTTTGATTTGAACCTTCCTTCGTCTAAAGTACAGGAGCAATTTGTCAAGCCACAAATTTTTCACCGTCATTTTACTTTCTTCTGTCCCAGATAAACCCACACCAGATGCAAAAGATCGGTAAATTCCTCGTCAGCCAACTTTAACCTTGACGTGGCGGTTATACGCGGCCTGCACCAAATAATCTGGGTATGATTATAGAATTGTTCTTCAAAATTAAAATAGTTGGTCCGCACCAATTAAATGAAAACGTGTTTTGTTGGTGGACTGGTTCATGAAAAATAAAAATTTGCAATAGCCATTCACTTTCTTTTTTCCCAAAAGGCGGGCATGGAAATCTTGTGTTATTACGGCTGCTCTAACTTTTTTACAGAAATTCCCTTAATACGCTTTATTGTATGCCGATTTAAGGTTGTTTTAACATTGAAAATGTTTCTGTTATCCTAATATAGGGCCTCCAATAGTGAAAAAGTACATGCTACATTTGCCACATGACGTCATACGCGTGAGATTGCGTGTTAGTTTGTTTATTTAAACTTAAATTTGATCATAAGGTATCGGAATCCGTTCAAATGACTAAAATAAATTGAAACCAACTGAAACTAACCGAAAGTTGATTGAACGACTAACCCAAACTAGCCAAAAGTAACTAAAAGCACCAAAAGAGGCTAAAACGTATCGGAATAGGTTACAAACATTAAAATAGGTTAAAACTAACCAAAACGAGCCAAATTTGAAGGACTAACCAAAGCTAACCAAAAACATTAAATTTGATTAAAACATACCGGAACCGATTCAAACGACTAATAGAAATTGGAACTAGCTAAAAGTAACCGAAAGTTAATTAAATAACTAACCAAAACTAACCAAAAGCAAATAAAGGCACTAAAACGGGCTAAAATGTATCTGAACAGATTCAAAATATTAAAGTAAGTTAAAACTAACCCAAATTAACCGAATATTGGCGCCTAACCTAAACTAACCAAAAACATTAAAACTGGTTCAAATGACTAAAATAATTTAAAACTAACTGAAATCAACCGAAAATTTATTGAACGACTAACCAAAACTAACCAATCTATCTAAAAGCACCAAAAAGGGCTAAAACGTATCGGCACAGATAAAAAAATATTAGATTAAGTTGAATTTAACCGAAGTCTGGCGACTAACTTAAATTGGCCAAAAACATTTAAACTGGTTATAACGTATCGCAACCGGTTCAAATGACGAAAATAAATTGGAACGAACTGAAAGTAACCGAAAGTTGATTGAATGACTAACCAAAAAAACTAAAATTGGTAATAACGTATAGGAGCCGGTTCAAATGACTAAAATAAATTAAAACTAACTGAAATTAACCGAAAGTTGGTTAAGCGACTAACCAAAACTAACCAAAAGTAAACAAAAGCACCGAAAAAGGCTAATTTTCAGTTAGTTTTAATCTATTTTAGTCACTTGAACCAGTGCCGATACGTTATACCCAATTTTAGTGTTTTTGGTAAGTCACCAAAATTCGGTTAATTTGTATTAGTTTTAACTTACTTCCATAGTTTTAATCTATTTCGATACGTTCTAGCCCGTTTTTGGTGCTTTTAGTTACTTTTAGTTAGTTTTGGTTAGTCATGCAATCAACATTCGGTTACTTTCAGCCAGTTCCAATTTATTTTAGTTAATTGAACAGGTTCCGATACGTTATAACCAATTTTAATATTTTGGTTCATTTTAGTTAGTCGCCAAAATTCGGTTAATTTGGGAGTTACTTATTTCAATACCTTTAATCAGTTCCGATACGTTTTAGACCTTTTTGGTGTTTATGGTTACTTTTAATTAGTTTCGGTTAGTCATTCCATCAGTTTTCGGTTAGTTTTAGTTAGTTTTAATTTATTTTATTTATTGAACCGGATCCGATACGTCATAACCAATTTTAATGTATTGGTTAATTTTAGTTAGTTGCCAAAATTCGGTTAATTAAAGTTAGTTTCAACTTACCTTAATACTTTTAATACGTTCCGATATGTTTTAGCCCTTTCTGGTGCCTTTGGTTAGTCTTGTTTAGTCGTTCAATCAACTGTCAGTTAATTTCAGTTGGTATTAATTTATTTTAATCATTTTAACCAGTTCCGATACGTTATAAACAATTTTAGTGTTTTTGGTTATTTTTGGTTAGTCGCCAAAATTCGATTAATTTGGGTTAGTTTTAATATTTTTATTCTATTTCGATACGTTTTAGACCGATTTGCTGCTTTTACTTACTTGTGGTTAGTCGTTCAATCAACTTTAGCTAAAATTCAGTTAGTTCCAATTTATTTTAGTCATTTGAACCGGTACCGACACATTATAAGCATTTTTAATGTTTTTGGTTAGTCACCAAAGTTCAGTTAATTTGAGTTAGTTTGGGTTAGTTTGGTTACTTTTGGTTAGTTAGTCGTTCAATCAACTTTCGGTAAAGTTCAGTTAGTTTTATTATATTTTAGTCATTTGAACCGGTTCCGGTACATTATAAGCAATTTTAATGTGTTTGGTTAGTTTTGGTTAGTCGCCAAAATTCGGTTAATTTAGGTTAGTTTTAACTAAACATTTGTAATGTGTTCTGATAAGTTTTAGCCCGTTTTGGTGCTTTTAGTTACCTTTGGTTAGTTTTGTTTAGTCATTCAATCAACTTTCGGTTACTGTCAGTTAGTTCCATATTATTTTAGTCACTTGAACCGGTTCCGATACGTTATAATCATATTTAATGTTTGTGGTTTGTTTTCGTTAGTCGCCAAAATTCGGTTCGTTTTGGTTAATTTTAACTTACTTTAATTCTTGTAATCTGTTCCGATAGGTTTTAGCCTGTTTTGGCGCTTATGGTTAGTTATGGTTAGTGGTCCAATCAACTTTCGATTAGTTTCAGTTAGTTCCAATTTTTTTAGTGATTTGAACCGGTTCCGACACGTTATAATGAAATTTAATGTTTTCGGTTAGTTTTGGTTAGACGCCAAAATTCGGTTCGTTTTGATTAGTTTTAACTTACTTCAATTTTTGCAACCTGTTCCGATACGTTTTTGGCCCGTTTTGGTGCTTTTGGTTAGTTTTGGTTAGTCGTTTAATAAACTTTCGGTTAGTTTCAGTTAGTTCAAATATATTCTAGTCATTTGAACCGATTCCGATACGTTATAATCAAATTTAGGTTTAAATAAACAAACCAACACGATCTCTCATACGTATGACGTCATGAATGTAGCAAATGTTGCATGCACTTGTTCACGATTTGAGGTCCTATACTAGGAAAACAGAAACATTTTCAATGTTAAAATGCATTTTTAGATTGTCAGACCTACAGAATAGATTGGTTAAAACAAAAGTTCCGATATCATAATAATAAAAAAATTGGCCATATGTGGCCAATATTCTGGCGGAGACTGTATAACATTAGTTGGATTTAAAAAAGATTTAACTATAACATTGTATCTGCCAGTTTTCAGATTTAATTGAATTTCGTGCTCATTCGATTTTAGAATATGCAATCATTTTGGAAATAAGTGTGCTGGAATGTGCATTAAACAACATTTATACATACCTTTCAGTATCGCGGAGTAATTTAAATAATGATTTTTCGCCACCGCTTCTAGTAGAACAATTCAAATAAAGGCACTTATAACCAGGCATTTTTAACAAAAATAAAATAAAGATTAATTATTTTTCGTAACACTCCGGACTAAACCAAAAGACTCGCGTGGCTCGCGTTTAGAATCACACTAGAGCTTGCCCTGACTATTTCTTGGGATGGCTGGCCATCCCAAGGAGGCGGAGCTTTAAACGAATTCTTGTTTCATGCGTTAGGTGGGAGGTTTCGCATCTGGTGTGGGTTTATCTGGGCTTCTGTCTTCAACTACAGCAACAGGTGAGACGAGACGCTATGGCGTTTCTGTCTCCGAGAAAATGAAAATTTTTCCTACGAGCGCGGAGGGAGCAATAAAGCGGCAATTTTATATTTGTAGTCTTAAAACGTAAATATTAAACAATTTTAAAGAATAGCTGGAAATGCCTGATTGGTTTTCATATTCTATTTATTTTTTGTCATCGAGAACAACATAAATTTAATTTAGGTCGATACCTGAACTTATTTTTAATTTTCTTTTTTAGTTGATTGAGCCAGCATTTGCTCTTGGTTTTAATTCTGCAATTGCAACGTCTATGAATGTATTTCCTCGATATTCTATAGGAATGCTGGATGCTATTAAACAATCCAAATTAGATGTAGCCATGGAGCTGCAACAAAACTTAACGAAAGTTATGAACATTGTGACGAAATATGGTAATTAAGTTATCGCGTTTTTGCTACTATAAAAACGCACATCGCCCACCATAAATGTTAATTCTTTTTTTAGGATCTAAAGTATCTGGAATGAAATTGGCTATGAATCTTTTCACACCAGTCAACGTCGGATTATCACGACCGCCGTTACAAAACCCCAGTCCATCTAAAATAGAAGAAATAAAAAGGTATTTGGATCCGTTTGTATAAATGACAAGATAAAGTAACTTCAAGAGAACTGTCAATGGCTGATAGAAAGAATACTTAACATGTAATATAATATTAAATTTGTAATAAATATATACTTAAGTCAATTTGAT
>MU188227.1:902-26838 GCA_016904865.1 Pissodes strobi | reverse complement strand
TCTTTTAAGTTTATCATAGATTATTAAGGCACTTTCACTACTTTTTAACAGTCCCCAAAAACTATCCCTTTACTGGAAGTTCTGATACTTCATAAATTCGACTCTCTCTATTCTTTTAGTAGCCCCCGAATGTCGTATACCTGTGCATACGTTCATCCAGGTTAGGTAAGGACCTGACAACCTTATACCTGTGCATAAGTGTTCTCAGTTATGGGGGTTATGGGATAGAACAGCTAGAAGCGGACGTACCTGTGTACTGCCCCGCAACTAGACTGAGCGGTTTGAGAGACCCGAAAGCCTGATTAACTTGGCGTTTGCATGCGTATTTATATGTTACAAAATGCTGATGGCTGCATCATTAAGGATTAAAGTCGCTCCCGTCGACCGCTCAAGTTATTTATAATTAACAGTGAATGTTTATATAACACTTTTCAAGTTTAAACTTACGACAGGGTGATATTTAATTAATGCTTTTAAGTAGTTCACAATATTTTGAAAGAATCACCGGTGATATTGAAACAGGCCGACCCTAGGTATGCAAATTAACTTAGAAAAGTTCTAAAATGATAAAATTCACCGGCAAAATTTCAATACACTCGGTATTATAAATATCCTTTAAAACCCCACTTCTTAAATGCAAACCTTGGGAAAGCAGGTGCAACACGTTTTTCTGATTGAATCCAAAATGAAAGTAATTTTTTTTTCCCAATTAATTAAAAAGCACCCTAGCCCCGGAGAGTTGTATTGCAAAGCCCAGCCCCTGTCGTGGGGTCGTTTGAGCGCCATCCGTTCTAGCCAACTAAACGGAAATAGCTCTGCTGATGTTGTGCAGGGTGGCTAGGGTAGCTCATAAAATCAACCGGTACTTAGTACTTAATTTCAAACTAACAAGAAAACGAGAATATAGGCGGGATTATAAACAATTAACTTAACTTATCAAAAAAACACAATCTAAAAATTTAAGGAACAATATACTTGCTACTAAGTTCTTTCTTTTTTTTGAAAACACAGCAACAATCTATCTAGAGAAAAATGTTAAATTGAAATGTGGTTAGTTGAAGACAAAATAATGTTAAATGGCTGTTAAAGTATTTGATAAAATAAACAGAGTACAATATGAAGATTGTACGGAGGCCAATTCGGTTGGTAATACTCGGTTCTGTATGCCTTACCACTAAATGCACTAAATACTACTTATCAAAGTGATCACGTGTCCTTAACTAAGCTAATTACAACTAGGTATGCGTGCGCTAATAGCTGCACTGATAAAGAATGTAGCAATGATAATATACAGCAATGAACTGCCACAATAATTAAATCAAAAGACTCGATAAATTAATAAAAGAGCAAAACTCGAATAAAGTTATTGAAACCATAGCTGTCGATGCTTGATTATAAAAAGATAAGATTCAGAGCGGTTATTAATGAATGAAAAGAACGCTTGACTCTTATTAAGCCAACGCTTGACTCTCATTAAAAGGAAAGAAAATTCAGAGCAATCAGATTAACTGATCCGATAAACCAGTGAATAAATGAAACTAAAATTGATGAGCTCTCTCAGAGCTTGGCGTTCAATGTTTGTTTTAGGAAAACTAAAAGCGATTATATTAAACAGATAAACAAACGATAAAGCTTCAGTACAATACCCCAAATCCGGTCATCGATCTCTGGTGGAGGTGCCGGGCACTTATAGATACCTCAGGTACTGCCTCTCGATGGCCCCGAGAGAAGATCTAGCCGAGATCTCGATAGCTTGGTGTCGAGATTGGCTAATAAGTGCTGCTGGTAAAGCCTGCTTCCAACCCACTAGAACAGGGTGATTCTAGCTGCAGGTCAAGGTAGTGGCCTACAAGAAAGAGGTTGTACCCTCTGGAAAAAGGTGGTGGACCTCCGGAAAAAGCCCTGATATAACCCAGTACGCATTAGACGTTAGCCCCTTACTTTAATAAAAACCAAAGCCTTCCCTCGCATGAATATATTTTCTCTATAAAACAAATTTCCCCAAAAAAAATATTATCTATGAATTTTCAATTACCATCGGCCTATAAAAGATGTACCCAGGGTACAGACAACTTGAATATAACACAGATAGGGATGAATCGCCCCTAAAAGAATATGTAAACTTCCCCATGTGATCAAAATTGAAGTTACGTTCGAGAGATAACGTGTGGGACGCAGAAGCAAATGGCGGTATATGCATTAAAAGGTAACACAAATAAGCAATTAAATCATTAGTTTAGGCAAAACGGTAGCAATAATTACCTCGATCGTGCATGTGTGAGGGCTAACTATGAGAGATTCGACGATCTCGGTCATAATTCTCGTTTATTAGGATGATAAACGACGCGCGACGGCGGAAGCAACGAATAGTGAGCTAAAATTACATTTTTCAAGAAATGCTAGGAAATACTCCTACGGGAATGATAAACCTTCAAAAATCTAAATCGAGAGCAACAAACACGGATGGATTGCCCATTCCTATTATTTGGCATGAACCTCACAAAAACTAGTTTGCCGTATAAAGGGAGAAATTTATTAAAGCAATCTAACGATCTTCAGAAATGGCGTCCGGTAATTAGTGCCCCGCAATCAAAGGGTTCCCAAAAGGTTATAAAATATGCCAACAAAATTAAAATATGGATCAACAAGTCAAATGCAGCGTATTTCCAGCACTAACCCAAACTAACCCAAAAGGTTATAAAACAAAATTAAAATATGGTTTAACAAGTTAAATGCAACGTATATGCAGGCTAACAGAGTTCTTAGAAATATAAATCGGTTCGTTGACCGTTCCACGGTAATGTGATACAAATCATACCAAGCTATCTTAATAATAATGTGCATCACTTATCCACTAAAATAAATAGAGTCACAACGTGTTATAAATGCTAGTACAAATATATAGCTAATATATACTTAAAATATAGTTAATTCATATTAGGAAAGTGGCATTTTCAAGCGAATTGTTAGCCAATCAAATTAATAAATTTAGAATTAATTAATTAATTAAAATGTTTGCCATTGGCAAAATCGAACTGTTACAACTCCCCCTCTCCTTCAAAAGGAGGGAAACTTAGATGAAGTTAACCGACGATAATAAATTAATTGAGGTAGGTAATCTCATGTGACGTACGGGTGTACGCTACAGCTAGCCTATAGCACCCTATAGTACACAAAAAAAACTTCAAAGGTACCTCCTCAAAAAGAGAAAAAATTGATAAGCCCGAACATGACTGACCACCAGCTAATTTAGATGTCACCGATTTCCAAATTAAATCAGAACATCAAGCCTTTTTTTTAAAACTAACCCAAACTAACCCTACAGTACACAAAAATAACTTCAAAGTACCTCCTCAAAAAAAGAAAAAAATTGATAAGTCAGAACATGACTGACCACCAGCTAATTTAGATGTCACCGATTTCCAAATTAAATCAGTACTCAAGCCTTTTTTAAAACTAATAAGAAAATTAAGTAACTAAGATATTTGAATAATATAACAAAGCAATCACACTAGTTAATTCCTTGAAATAACCTCTGTTATCAATAATGGAAATTGAACCATCCAATTTAAACAACAAAAATTAATAAATTTCCTGGTCATCTTGCTCAAGATCACCTGGAATCACTCTTCGCAGAGAAGGGACCCCAAGTACGCGATGTTAAACGGGGTCCAGTCAATGTTGCGTAACACCCGGTAAAGCATGGGGAACCTCGTTCACTAACCTTGGTCCGAGTAAACCCAGGCAATCCTGGGACGCTCAAGAGCAAGGCAACCAACAGGCAGATAACTTCAATGAAATAAGTAAAAAAAAGGTAACGCTAAAAAACTGCCAAACAGAAGGGGAATATAGTAACACCAAACTAAAAGATGCCTTAACGAACTTGACTAGGCACCATAGAGTTCCAAAAGAAAAAGAAAAAAAGTTAATTAGGGTATTTCCGAACTCTGGTGGAGTCGCCGGGCACTTATAGATACCTCAGGTACTGCCTGTCGATGGCCCCGAGAGAAGATCTAGTCGAGGTCTCGATAGCTTGGTGTCGAGATTGGCTGATAAGTGTTGCTGGTAAAGCCTGCTTCCAACCCACTAGAACATAGAGATTCTAGCTGCAGGTCAAGGTGGTGGCCACCGAGAAAGAGGTTGTACCCTCCGCAAAAAGGTAGTGGACCTCCGGAAAAAAAACCCTGAAATAACCCAGTGCGCATTAGACGTAGCCCCCTTACTTTAATAAAAACCATAGCCCCCCTCGCATGAATATTATTTTCTTGATAAAACAAATTTCCCCCAAAAAAAAAATATCCATGAATTTTCAATGACCATCGGCAAATAAAAGATGTACCCAGGGTACAGACAACTTGAATATAACCAAGATAGGGATGAATCACCCCTAAAAGAATATATAAACTTCCCCATGTGATCAAAATTGAAGTTAGATAACATGTGGGACGCAAAAGCAAATGGCGGTATATGCACTAAAAAAATGGTAACACAGATAAGCAATTAAATCATTAGTTTAAGCAAAACGGTAGAAATAATTACCTCGATCGTGCGTGTGTGAGAGCTAACTATGAAAGATTCGACGGTCTCGGTCTTATATGACGAACGTGGAAGCCTCTATAAATAATGGAAAGAAAAAACCGTTAGCATCATGGCGTTCACGCGCTTCACAGGCAATAGAAAAAGAAATCCAGAGAAAATGCTTACCTAATACAGCAGTATCTAGATCCCGATTAATCGGTCGTGTCAAAACACCAAGAGATTCCACAGAATATCTCCAATAAATAGGTTGAATTAAATCACAAATTAAATGTGGAGTCTCTATACGACTGTACTAGAACAGAAAGCTTCTCTCCTCGTCGACTGGTCAAACTAGAAGAAACTCTCGATCGTTTTCGTCAATTTGCCTTTGCATATTTCCGATTAAGAAGTAGGGATGGACTGAAACAAGCCGAGCAATTTCGATACGGGGAATAATTCCAAGACAATAAACGCCTTAATTCTCGTTTATTAGGATGATAAACTACGCCGACGGCGGAAGCCACGAATAGTGAGCTAAAATTACATTTTTCAAGAAATGCTAGGAAATACTCTTACGAGAATGATAAACCTTCAAAAATCTAAATCGAGAGCGACAAACACGGATGAATAGCCCATCCCTATTATTTGGCATGAACCTCACAAAAACTAGTCTACCGTATAAAGCGAGAACTTTATTAAAGCAGAGGTCCAAAAACGATCTAACGATCTTCAGAAATGACGTCAGGTAATTGGTGCCCCGCAACCAAAGGGTTCCCAAAAGGTTATAAAATATGCCAACAAAATTAAAATATGGATCAACAAGTCAAATGAAGCGTATTTGCAGGCTAACAGAATTCTAAAAAATTTAAATCGGTTCGTTGACCGTTCCACGGTAATGTGATACAAATCAAGCCAAGCTATCTTAATAATAATGTGCATCGCTTATCCACTAAAATAAATAGAGTCACAACGTTAATGCTAATACAAATATGTAGCTAACCTATACTTAAAATATAGTTAATTCATATTAAGAAAGTGGCATTTTCAAGCGAACTGTTAACAAATCAAATTAATAAATTTAGAATTAATAAACCGATGCATGCAAAAAACAGCATCTTTTTTCCTAAATGCGGCATATAAATGAAATTTTTAAAAAATTTTGCCATTGGCAAAATCTAACTGTTACACAGGTAAAGAGGGTAGAGCGGAGCGCTGGAAATAAGTGGCACACTTATTTACGTCTCTTTTTAATACAATTTTCTGATGTGTGAGATCGGAATTTTAATAGTCTCTTGTCGCACCCACACCTTAAACGTGGACTTTTGCATATGAAAACGCCGCAGCAGAACGAGGCACTTCAGAAATCCACTTGCTTTTGGCTAGAGACTCACCAAAACTCTTAACCGGGGTTCCCATTCAAATTTTCACATATTCTTACATGCAACTAGAGACGAGTAATTCACACAGCTGGTATAGTTTTGCAATTATAAAAGAAATTGAGATTATCAGAAATTTTCCTGGGCCAAATGAAATTAAGAACAAATCCTAAAACCTCAGCCATAGGCCGAATTCGCAGGGGAGTCGAGACGACTTCCTTACAAATAGGTACATTCTTTGGTTTCACTTAAACTCTTTACGATCTAATATTTAAACATCATTTTAAGGGAGGATCGAACTTTCAAAACTTCGTGCTTTAGTATGATCAGATTCTCGTAAACTGCGCTAATAGTGTTAAAATTCTTAAAGAACAAAGGGTACAATAGTCCTACGGGACGCGAAAAGAGCCTACAGGACACGAAAAGAGCTTACGGGACAAGAAAAGATCCTTCGTAACAACCTCCCAAAAGTACCTTGTGACGTAATCTCAGTGGGGTATCTAAAAAATGTAAATATATTATATACGTCTTGGTCAGATCTTATCCGCTACGCTCTCAACTTGTTATTAATTTTCTTTAGGGTGTGCATGTATATGAGGTGGTATGCATATATTTTCCTTATGAGTAATGTGAATGTGTAAGGACACATACTTTGGATGTGTTATTTTTTTATTAAGCGGTCACGGTTCACTTCTTGGTTCGGATGGCCTGACTGACATATAGTAAATATTTTTTTCTTTCTTATGTGCAATGTTGCTTTAATAGATAAATTAATTTCATTTGTATTCAATTTTTTGTATATGTTAAAGGTTATTTTCTATAAATGAATTCTTCGTTTTCATTAAACACGTAAAGAAATATAGATGTATAAAGAATGGCCATTTGTGTTTTATTGCCAGTATTCACTGGTCACTTAAGAAATAGTCATTATTTAAGATAATCGTTTCACAAACATCTACTTTAGAACATACTACCAGACAACGTCAATTAACAGGGTCTCAGCCGACAGTGGCGATATATCATTAGGCCTGTTTCACACATACACGGTGACCGTCCACACCGGCGCCGTTTACACGGCTGAGGGACACATGAGATAATGAGTGCTTCCACATGCACCGGAGCCGTGTGTGCGGCAAATTTTTATCGTGATGTCGCCGTGGCTTCCCACTGAATTGGACGGCTACCGTTACCGTTTGAACGGCGCGAACTGTTCAGTCGAGTACTGAATTAAATGGAAGCTTCCACAGTTGCGACAAGTTTATTTACTTTTCTCGCGTATTTACATTTTACATTGGCATTTGTATTGTGTTAATAGCGTTAAAAATAGAAAACGCAGATATAGTTATTGATCATCTTATATCGTTAGTGGAAGAAAGGCCAGTTATCTGGGACAAAACAAGCTGCTCAAAAATGACATAAAATGCTCCAAACTGTTTCTTTTCCATATTTATAGGATGTACCACACAATTCTATTTCTTTTTTTCCTTTTTATGGGTCTATATAAGATCATCATTGCTATAGCACCTGTATGATCCATACTCATTAGAAAACAAACCGGTAATGTGTGAAAAGTCAACATAATGGGACGGCACCGTTCAAACGGTGCCGTTTGCACGGTCGCCATGTATGTGTGAAACAGGCCTTTACCATTCTTAAAATCCCGTCCAAAGAGTCTTTGTCTTTAGGCACAACGAATGTACCTTGGGGCAGTAGGGTTCCCAACCGTCCCGGTTTGGCCGGGATTAACCAGGAATCAGAAAGTTTGTCCCGGCAAAAATTTTTCCTTGGCCGGGACTTAAAAAATCCCGGAAATCCTAAACTTAACAATATGTATTCAGAAATTTTCGTTTATACACCACGCTGCGCACTGCGATGACCGCCGCGACGTCCATTTTTACAGGTCTGTACGCGTACGCTACCCACCTTGAGTACATTTTTTATAAAAGAGTTGAAGTTGCTCTTATTGAAATGGTGAGCCCATACCATTCAGTTAGACATTAAATAAGCTTCAATGCTCAGAACTGGCATAATAAGCTGCTACTCAAGTTAGTCACTGATTCAAAAATTTTACCCAAGATCTCGTATGGAAGAACAAAAGCGACGAGTATCGTGGAAGGTGTTTTAGCTCCAAAATCTCAAGAATGCTTACTAGAAGAATATAAGGTTTTGAGTACCTACCCATATTTCCTCTTAGTTACCAAAAATCAAAGGTAACTATTCTATTTTAAGTTAAAAAATATAAAAACATTTTTCTATACATATTACATTTTAATTTCTGATGTTTTATGTTATTGTTTGAAATCGTAAAAACAACAGGGGCGGCTTCTCAATAAGTGCGCCCGTGCGCGCGTACTGCCAGCAAAAATCAATAGAAAATTAAAATCTCCTTCCTTACAGAGAATTTAACATAAACTAACTACAATTTGCAAATTTACATACTTTTGAATCTCCACTGACTGGCCGCAGAATGCATTGCTTATAAAGAGCGAAACGATGATCGAAATGAGCGTCCGACGGACCGTCTCCTCCCGTAATCCGATCTATTATAGCACAGAAGAAAAAACAATTATTCTGTGATTATGTTCTAAATCTGCCATGCGCTGGTGTTCGGCACTCTAGTTAAATGTATTTCTTCATGCAAGTAGGTCGGGAAGATACGTAAAATCACGCAAAGCAAAGGGCCCATCCGTGCGCTATTCTGATCCACACGTTCTATCTTAATTTAGTAACAATTTCTAATACTTGCGTTTATTACGGTTTACTCGAGTCGAGCGTTTTATGGGGAGCCGAGCGGTGAATTTCTGTTTTTTTCGTTGAAGCTTCCCGCTATTAATTAGCTGTATACACTTGTAATTGTATGCAATAATATATAGTGTTTTATATTTTTATTTTCATGCGATTATTCTACTGTCATTTTTTTTAGTATTAGATATTTTTTGAACGTTTTCGAACTTCTCATGAATTTTTTTCGAACTTTCTCGATTTGTAGTTAAAATAAACTCTTCTGGAATTGCTAAGTACCTACTTAGTAATTTCTTTAAGTGCGCAACAATTGCCATTCAAGATGGCCCTGAATCCTTGTTTTTTAAACGATTTTAACTTTTCAGTAAAAATTGGGCGTGGCACTCTTAAATTTTTCCGACTCCGGCAGCGCCTGCGACGGGCTTTTTCTTGGAGCGAGCCGCCACTGTAAAACAATTGTCCCGGAAAGGACGATGCTTAAGTTGGGAACCCTAGGGCAGGGGCGTTTCAATATTAAATGCTTGCTAGACAACAAATCAATGAATCAAGATTTTGTCGATGAAAAAGGCGATCGTCGTACGCAATTTCAAAAAGCATTGGCTGTAAATGGTCTTAATAATAAACATCTGCTTCGCGGATGATATTGTGATAAACAAACCTGTTGTTTCCCTGTTGCGCCAAACAATAGGAATAAAAAATTCGATCAAAAACAGGAAGAAGCTGTACATGTATTGGAAAAATACATCTATTCTAATATTTCACAGATCAATGGCCAGTTGGTACGCGAAATAGAAATCTTTGATAAAGATCAACGATCTAAAATTGATATATCTTACATGGAGGAAAATATAAATATAGATGAGAAAAATATGTTTAATACTCAAGGGAAACCAGATTTTAGCTATCAGCCGCTTAAGCCGGTGGTCTCATACATGGACGAAAAAAAAAAACATTCTACTGACGATCTTGCCAAATTGAAGGTCTGCATAGGCAATATTCAAGAAAAACTATGTAATTCTCTATTGAACTCGGATATATCCGATATATTTGATTAAACCAGATACTTTGGTAAGAGATAATAGCCATGAAGATTTACAAAAGTTTTCCGCTCCTGTAAGTTCTGAGAACTTGACGATTCCAAAAGAAATACAGTTTTTGAATACTAAATGCAAATATGAAGAAACAGTACCAATAAACACAGTAAATATGCGTTACAGTACGCGTATGCGGCCGCCTTTCAGCCAATGTATCTAATTTGAGGGATCGTTCGAAATTTCCGTTGAAGAATATTAATCTTATTGCCAATGAAAATGAACTAACACCGAAAAAATTTTCATATTTAATAAACCAAAAATTTCAAAAAGTTAATACAACTTGCAAGTCATATTTAAAGAATCTTTTTATTCAGAATGAAAAGATTTTTTATGGTAGTGGCACACACACTAACGATTCTTGAATAGTTGTCGGTTAAAATTAGGGGGAAACAGATGTCCTGGGAGGGAGTTCCACAGTGATGCAGTGCGCCCGACAAAGAGTTCTTGTAAAGCGATTTTCTAGGTGTTTCCAGCTGTACGAAGAACTGGTGTGCTCTTGCCGTCTGTCGTAACTGCCTGACAGGCATTGCCAGAGGCGGGATGAGGCGGGCCAAATTGTGGAACCATCTGCCGTGAAAATATCTGTAAAACTGTAAAACAGGGACAACTCGGCCACATGTCTGCGGTGTTCCAGGCTATACAGATTCCGGGTCAACTCCGGGTCGCCGACAAGATGCACAGCTCTCTTCTGAACGGAATCCAGCAGCTTTAGGGTGTGCTTTGGTGCGGCACCCCAGATGTATGAGCAATATTCTAAGCACTGTTTTATTTGCGCTTTGCAGAGCATGAGCGACTGCTGCGGTGTATGCAGTTTCTTGTTGCGAAATACAGGGGCGGCTTCTCAATAAGTGCGCCCGTGCGCGCGCACTGCCTGCGAAAGTAAACGGAAAAATAAAATCTTCCCTACATACAATTTGACATAAACTAACTATAATTTGCGAATTTACATATTTTTGAATCTCCACTGGCCGCAGAATACATTATTTATAAGAGCGAAATCGAGGCACGACGGCGACGATCAAAACGCAGAGTGTCCAACGGCGACCTCCGTCCGTAACCACTGCTAGTCTAAATCTGCCGTGCGCTGGTGTTTGGCGCTCTTGTTAAATGCATTTTCGTCATGCAAAACGGTCGGGAATGTTCGTAAAAATCACGAGAAGTCAAAGCTCATCCGTGCGCTATTTAGATCCGCACTTTGTAGCTTAATTTAGTGATAATTTGCAATTCTTGCGTATATAGTATGGTGTCACAAGCTGATTTTTTCAGGGATGAAAGTACATGATAAGATAACCCCTATTTCGGAGGTAATACAAAATTAGACTCCACAAAAGGACACTATCATCAAAAATCGAGATATTGGTATCATCGTATAGAGGAAAAAATACTTATTTTTTGGTCCAATGTACAATAAGGTCTTTGTAGGAAGTATTTTTTGATAATTATTCATAAAAAATCATTTGCATTAGCCCATATGGAAGAAAAAAAAATTAAATGTAAATATCTCGGTTTCAACCGTGCAAAAATTTAATAAAAAAATAGTTATTTTTAAATATAACACTCAATTAACAAAAAAGGAAGGCCTAAGTGAAAAAAAAATATTCTTTATAAAAGTTTCGCTTATGTCTTGACAAGGTAATAGAGCTAATCCCATATTTTTTGCATATAAACTAACAAAGCTATCACAATAAATAATGAGAGACGTCATGGGTTTATGCCCTAATTAAATATGTCCAGCCTCTTCGCCTTCAAGCTACGGCTGATGGAACACATTATATTATTATGGGTCCTGAAAAATTCAGCTTGTGTGGAAAAAGTGGGAGGTAAATCGTTTTTTAGATCGAATATTACATACTACTATTATAAGTATTATTCTGTATTATACTCCAGGCGAGCCGTGAATTTCTTTTTGTTTTGTTCGGTTCGTTGACGCTTGTTAATTAGCTGCATATAAACTCGTGAGTTTAGTGTACGTAATATTGTTTAGTGTTTTATATTTTTATTTATATACTATTATTCTACTGTCATGGCTAGTAGTTCGGGTTCCGACAATTGCTGTGGGGGCATAAATTCAGTTGACAATATTATTAAAAGTAACTTTTCTTTATTGGATATGAATAAAAAGATTGAAATAAAGAGGTTAGGGCGACCGATGCCGGTTTTAAAATTAGACCAAACATGTGCCAAGAAAAAGGATGGTCGGTCTTTCACCAGACATTTTAACCCCGAAATTTACACTCGGAACAAATGGATATGTGGATGTAATGTAAGGAACTCTTTGTTTTGTCTTCCGTGCTTATTATTTTATATCCCAAATATGGATAAGAATTGGAGCCGCTTAGGTGTAACTGACTTGGGCCATTTACATGAAAAAATAAAGAAACACGGGAGGTCCAAATCTCATTTGCAGGCTAGTACGGAACTTGCG
Organism: Pissodes strobi; assembly: GCA_016904865.1. Taxonomy (NCBI): domain Eukaryota; kingdom Metazoa; phylum Arthropoda; class Insecta; order Coleoptera; family Curculionidae; genus Pissodes; species Pissodes strobi. The sequence continues at coordinate 14,683 of MU188227.1, read as the reverse complement.
TTACTTGGGAAAGTTAACATTGCACAACAATTAAGTTCTACATACCGACAGCAAATCGCTAGACATAATGAGGTAGTAAGGAAAAATCGGCACATTTTGGGGAGAATTATAAGTTGCGTAAAGTTCTGTGGTGTTTTTGAGTTGGCACTCCGAGGCCACGATGAAACAGACGAGTCTCTAAATCGTGGAATTTTTAAAGAACTAGTAAATTATAGTGCCGAATTGGACAATGTGTTGAAAGAACATTTAGAAACATTATCTGTTTTTAAAGGAACGTCGAAAACAATTCAAAATGACATTTTAGACTGCATGCTAACAGTGTGTAAAAATGAGATATTGAAAGAAGTGGCAGATGCGTGTTTTTTGTCAATTCAGTGCGACGAAACTACTGATGTCAGCAATTATTGTCAAATGGCAATAATATTGAGGTATTGTATTTGTATTGTATTTGTACACGTGAGTGGGTCCAAATAGGACCCTCCACTGCGACCCTTGGTCTATTGTGGCTCACATCTGTGTTTCCACTATGCCAGAGGCTCGATCCTTTTCAAGAAATCGAACAGCTTTCTGGGGTGGATAGTTTTCAAATCTGCAAGTGTGATTTGAGTATTTCCAAAGACTGTTTGTCTGGTTCTTTCCATTGCTGGACAGTGGCATATAACATGCTCCATTGTTTCCTCGTCCTCCAAGCACAAGCGGCATTCCGTTTCTTCGGAGAGCCCTATCTTGTTCATGTGGCTTCTTAGCCGACAGTGGCCAGTGTACATGCCAACTACAGCCTGTACCTGCTGCCGGCCAAGTTGAAGAAGCTGTCCGGTTCTCATTCCTGATGGCAGATTCACCGCCAACTTTGAATGAGTTAGGCCTGGTAACTCTCTCCAATTAGCTACAAATTGATTTTGTGTCCACCTGGAGAGGGCTTCTTTAGCTGTGTTATAAGCTATTCCCAGTACTGGTTCTGGTCCTATGAAGGCCGTTGCGGCCGCCTGCTTCGCAAGAGCATCAGCTTTTTCGTTTCATTCATATCCTGTATGTCCAGGTATCCAGATCAATGTAAGTTTGTTCTCTCTCCCTAGTTTGGTGAGTAGTTCCTGGCAGTTCCATACTGTCTTGGATGAACAACGGCTAGAATCAAGAGCTTTTAGAGCTGCTTGACTGTCCGAGAAAATTTTGATTGACTTGCCTTTCCAGTTTCTATCGATGAGCCACTGTGCAGTCATATCAATGGCCTTAACTTCAGCCTGAAAAATGGTTGCATGTTTGCCTAGGGAACATTTAAGCTCAACCTTACCATTTTTGTTCCATGCAGCAGCTCCCGTACCATCATTGGTCTTGGAGCCGTCTGTGAACCAACTATTCTCTGTTCTTCTCAGATTTTCAGAGTCCTTCGCCCATTCGTTCCTCTCTGGTAGGAGGACGTCATAGGCATGGTAATAGGTGGTTTTGGTAGGCATAACATCTGATGGTAGACCCAACACACTGTCCTGCTCATTGGCATTTTCCAGCCTGTTGGGCACCATGATGATCGCCTGCGGATTGTTGATCACCGCCTGTGTCAATCTATACGTCGCCCATCTAGCCTCCTTCTCCAGTACTATTTGAAGAGGTGGCAGATTTAGAAGACACTCAAGCGCTGCCGTGGGTGTAGTGCCGAAAGCGGCACTAATTGCCAGACACGCTTGTCTTTGTAAGGTAGATAATTTGATTCTCGCGGAGCTCTGTAAGCTCTTAGAGTACCAAGCTACTGCCCCATATGTTATCATTGGTCTTATGACCGCGATATAGAGCCAGTGCATTTGTTTGGGATGTATGCCCCATGTTTTGCCGCAAATGCGTCTGCAGGTCCATAATGACAGTTTCGCCTTTGCGGCAATTTTATCCAGATGCGCATTCCAGTTAAGTGTTTTATCTAAGGTAATTCCCAGATACTTAACTGTATTCGCAAATGGGATAGTTTCTCCTTTGAGTGAAGGTGGTCTTAGGTCTTCCAGTTCGACTTGCCTAGTCTAGATCCGATGTCTTCAGTTAGCTAGCAGGGGCAGCTCTGGCAGCATGTGGCTTTTCGCTCACGGACATCGGTCTTGACGCACTTGAAGCCTATACCAGGAATGCACCGTAGTCCATTCCTAGGATACACTACAAGGAGCCCTTGGTCGAGACGTATAATCGATCTCGTATTACCATCACCCCCATATTAATATTGATATTGAGGTATGTCAAGGGGCATGTTATATGCGAAAGATTTTGGACCTTTTGCCGAATCACTGATAAAACAGCCAATGGTTTAGTGCAAAGTATCCAACAAGAAATAGACCCAATGATTTAAAATCCCAATAAATTAATAGCGCAGGCGTACGATGGAGCGAGCGTTATGAGCGGATCTGTTGGTGGCGTCCAAAAAAAAATGCGTGAAAAATACCCGTTTGCATATTTTGTTCATTGCTATGCTCATCAATTGAATTTAATAATGCAAAAGGCTGCGAGCCAAAATCCACAAGTACGGATTTTTTTTAATGATTTATCTGGAATTCCCGCATTTTTTTCCAATTCGTCTAATCGAAGTGACGTGTTAGAAAAAATAGTTAAAGTCAGACTGCCGCGTGTTGCCCCCACTCGATGGAACTTCAATATACGAATAGTTAATACTGTTTATGAAAATAGAGAAAATATGACCCTGTGTTTTCAAGAAATTTCTGAAAAAAACCGAAAATACGGTTACTGGCAGAGAAGCAAGCGGTTTAATTAGAACACTAGAAGATTCAAATTTTATGTTTTGGTTGACCTTTTTTCACAAAATTTTTCCTCATGTTGATACACTTTATAATCAATTTCAGTCTAGACATGTTGACGGTATTCAATTGCAAAAGTCTATTTCTAATTTTGAGTCATAAATTTTAAGCATTCGTAATGAAACTGAAGCAATTGAACAAGAATGGAAAACTGAAACTGTTTCTAAACGTAGACGTTTGTGTGATACCGAGAGAAAAAGCGTAAATGCCAAAGAAATATGCGATGTTATATTGACTCAAGTGAAAGATCGGCTCTCATATAGGGGACATTTAGAAGCAAATTTCCTTCTCACAAATAATTCATATGAGTCTTTTAGCAAGAGTTTCCCATGTGAAATATTTCATACAGTTACGAAGATGTATCCAATGCTCGAAAAGGAGCGATTAAAAACAGAATTGGAAGTTATTTACTCAAGAAACGACTTTTCGCAAATACAAGGTGCCACAAGTACTTTGGAATTCATTCAAAAAAATGATCTAGAAAGCACTTTTTCAGAAGTCGCCAAGCTACTAAAAATAATTATGACAACACCAATGAATACCGCTGAACCTGAACGGTGCTTTTCGACGCTAAAAAGGCTGAAAACTTTCCTTCGGAATTCCATGACGAATGACAGACTGAATGGCAATGATGTCAATAAATAGAGATTTTGTGCATGACATACCGAACTTTGATGAAAAGGTGTTAGAAGTATTTGTTGCGCTTAAAAGCCGACGAATGGATTTCTCATTTAGAGACTAGAGTGAAACGGGAATGAGTTTGTGTAAATAGAAATTTCTGATTTGTTTGATTTTGACGGTTTGAATTTGAATTCAAGTGAACATTTAAATACTGGTGAACTGAAACAAAAAACTATGTACTATGTGCATGTGATAAGGTCTACGTTGATCGGTTGAATCTCAGATTCCATACTGAAATACCTACTTACATGCTTATATGGTGTACGTGTAAAAATTTAATAAGGTGAGTTTTTTTCGAGGTTTTTTTTAGATTATTTTTTTTTCTCGAGTTATGATTGAAATTTTGCCATTAGAGAAACAATATAGTGACGATGCTGGTGCGTCTTTTAATTAAACTTAGTTAAGCATTAACTTTGAACCATTTTATTTTCGTTTAAGGTTTAATAAAAATTTACGGCAAATTATTTTAATTGTTTGAAGTATGCAGAGAACACAATTTGCAAGAAATTGAAAAAGTTCTCTTTTTGCAGTAATGTCTGACGACAGCACCAATATTTCAACACAGTGTCAAATGGTGTTTTTCATTTTCTTGACCTTTTTATAAACATAAAATGAAAGTGTGTGTGTGTGTGTGATATGTGATAAAAAAGATATTGAAAAATGTATGGAATTCACTTTAAAGCTAGGAAACGGCAAAGTCGAAGGGCTAACCATCGATAAAAAGATGTACAATAACACTTTTTTGCCATCAAACCGATATATTTTTTAACGTTTTCGAACTTCTCCTGATTTTTTTTTAACTTTATTGATTTGTAGTTCAATAAACTGTTTAAATGGTTGACTCTTCTGGAATCGATAAGTACCTACTTATTAATTTCTTTTAGTGCGCAACAATTACCATTCAAGAGGGCGCCGAATTTATGTTTTTTAAACGATTTTAAAAATTGGGCGTGGCACCCCAAAACTTTCCGCCTTCGGCGGGGAAGCCTCCGGCGGCACCTCACGCGGGCAACCCTCTATGCATATGAAAGAATCTTTTTAAAACGCGCACTACCTATGTAAAACCTCAAGAGCCACCACTGGCGAAATAGCGCACCAAGTTACTGGGAGGCTGATTTTGCGATGCTAGCAACGTGGTCTTGCCAGGACATATTGCTGTTGACCGGAGACACCCAGCAGTCCGATTGACGAGGATGAAGGAATGGTCGATCCTGCTATAATGATGTCAGGGCCCGTCGTATTGGCCCTCTTGGTAAACGTAGCTGCTTGGGCCTTTGCTGCATTGAACTGGACCAAGTTGCTGTCGCCCCAAGTTTGAACTTTCTCCAGCTCTTGATTAATTGCTGTAATCTGTTCGTGTCTGCGGTGATAAGTCTCAGACGCTGGTAAAGGTCTTTCTGATCTGAATTGGGAGACAAGGGTACTGTCATCTGCAAAGCTGTAAACAGGATTATTCGTTCCGGTCAGAGTTGTTGAAAGTATTGCGCCCTGAGGCACGCCCGCGTTAATGGTGAATGTGTCTGAGATGTGTCCATCAATTGCAATGTGTAGAGATCGGCTCTTAAGGAAACTTGCATGCCGGCTGCAGAGAGAGACTGTCAGTCCGAAGGACGGAAGGTTGTTGAGCAGTCCGTCATGCCAAACTCTGTCGAATGCCCTCGAAATATCCAACGCAATCGCTCGAGACTCTCCGTAGTTCTAAATTGCCCTACTTCATATATGAGTGACATATGCCAATATATCTCCGTCGATCTCTCTTTGCGAAAGCCGTATTGATTATCGCTGATTATTCTGTAGTTCTCGGGGTATTTGAGTAGTTGCTGTTTGACTACACATTCCATGACTTTGGAGATTATTGAAAGCAAGGCAATTGAGTGATAGTTTGAGGGCATGGTTTTCTTGCCTTTTTTAAGAACAAGTTGCACTCGAGAGACTTTCCAAGAAGATGGGTAAATCCCTTTTCTGTAAAACAGAGAAATGAGCCTGGAAAAAACGGGTATTAGTTCGTTGACGTAGTTCTTTAACACGATGACAAACATTCCGTCCGGTCCTGATGCCTTTTGCGTAACTAGTTCTTTATTTATTTTGCGAATATCACGGTTAGAGTACATTATTTATACCGTGTCACGGTGATGAAACTTGATTTCTGCTATGGTAGTGTTGATGTTCAATATGGTGGGGGAGAGCCTTGCCTTGAGGGACGTCTAAGGTAGAGTGCGATAAAAACATTTTAGCTGCCTTAAGTGTTTATAGTTACTGCACGTAAGCAGTTTAAATGTTTTAAATTTGTTTTTCTAGTCCAGTCCAAATATTATTAAGATCAATGTATTTAGTAGTTTATTGAATATAAATTATTTACATAATGTAACTTCTCAAAACTGAGAAGCTTAGAAAGACAGTTAGTTGGTAAAACCATGATTCCCATGAAACCACTTTGTCGTAGACAAAATGATGTTTTATCGTTGGAAGTATCATCTTTGAAATTAGGTAATTACGATAATGTGAAATCAGATGTTGTCTATCACAACGTTAGGTCTGAGTAACTTATGCTGGTATTATTCAAGTCAAAGACAGCAAACGTGCTTGTACTGTTATTGAAATGATATCATCAAGTCATGATGCAAGATCCATTGCTTCATGGCTGTTCTCCTTTAAAAGCTATTACTTGACAAATAAGAATCAGTGGCCTGTTTTTAGCAGAGTAGTGGTAGACTTCATTTTTAGATTTATTAATGCTGCTATTGTTTTAGCGTGGAATACCATGAACCTTAAAACCTATTTACAACTAACATTCGATTTTGTAAACGAACAAAAGCAACTGCCACTAAACGTAATTCAAATCAGTCTGAATACTATCCAAAAGAAAATAGAAAAACCATGAAAGAGTTGGTGGCAGCAGCATTCAACTTGGAGTGACTTTTGTACGTGGTTCAAGAATTTTCATATTATTACAATATCTCGGTTTCTGATCGACAAGATTAAAGACGCTATTGTTGAGATAGCTACATTATGTTTTGAACAGCATATCCAATACTTAATTAAGGATGAAAATAGATTCGAAAGTGACAAAATTAAGCCGCACGGCACGCAAAGTGAGACCTTGTGATTTTTTGGCAGAAATGATGAATTTATCCGGACAAGAATTTCAAGAATGTTTGACAGATTTTAAACCATATTACATCTCCTGTCGTTAAATAAGTTCTCTTCAACGAATTTTTTAAAAGGCATATCACGTATGATTCTTTGTGGAGTGGTATCCTGTCTAAGGGGCAGAGGTTCAGCAATACACCTGTAGAAAGATGGTTTGGAATAACAAAAAAACGAGTTTTAAGTGGAGAAATTAACCAAAATTGAAGCCGAGTTTTAAGAAAAATTAGGAAGCACGTAATTTTTGTAAGTAAAGAAGATGCCTGTGGAATAAAAATAGATGTACGAAATAATCATCCAGTAATATCTTCGTAAATAAAGAACTAGATCAAACCGATCAATCCGCCTTAATACAAGCAATAAACCGATATGACTGGGAGCATTTACATAAGAACCAGAACACAGCAAAGCATCTGCTGAATAAGGCTAGGCGATTATTAAAAGCAATAATCGATTTTCGATTATTTTCAATAATCGATTATTCTCGATTAATCGAAATAATCGATTCATTGAAAATAATCGACTAATCGAAATAATCGATATTATCTAGAAAATTAATCGATTAATATTTTCTTAAAAGTTAATCGAATAATCGATTGATTGAACTTTCTACATTATCCCTGCATAGTTGTAGCAAGTTTTGTCAACGCAACTTAAAGCGAACAGGGTCCACATTTGTCTTAATCTTGGCAGCATGGTAAAAATTGACCATTTTTATATAAACGGTTTTTTTTAATACTTGTATGGGGGGGCATTGACCTTTGGTACCAAGGGCTTTCTATGTTATCAAAGAATAATTTTACGTAGTTTTATAAACGCAACACGCAACCCAACCTGGACAGTGTCCACACCTCTTTGAATTATATATTAATCAGAAAATATTGCATTTTTCATTTGAGATATAAGAAAATGGGTGCGTTCACCAGACGCCAACAGTTGAGTAGTTGAGGCAGCGTTTGCGTTCAGCAGCTCTGATGACAAACTGCTTAAACTCAGCTGCTGCTAATTTCTCTCAGCGAGAATATTTTACGCTGACTTTGGTCAACGTTTGCTTAGACATTCGCAGAGGCAGAAATGCATGCCAAAGTTTGACATTTCACCTGATATATTTTTGTTTTTGTTGATTATGGTTATTATTAATTTGCATAATATGTGGATTTGTAATATTGTTGGTAAATAGTATATAACATATGGTAAATAGTCACGTCATGCATCTGACAGTTCACAGTTTGGTCAAAGAGTATATAATGTAAAGAGAGGACAGTAAGACAGAGCATTGTCTTTATAAGAAAATAGTCGTTCAACGGGGCCTGTGGAGAGGTGCTGCCCCCAGTGGCTGGCACCAAAAACAGTATTAATGAATGAAAACACGTGTAATGTTTACCCTACATACGAAAAGGAAGGGGTAGAAAGGGGAATACAAAATTATATTCGGGGAGCCGTAGATTTCCAAGAAATGATCTTCAGCCAAGGCTAAGTGGCTAGAACCGGTTTTATCAGTTTAATTTTTACACACAGAATGAAATTTCCAATACCTGCTTCCCCAATCTTGACTTTTCAATTGAATTTATTTTATAGTTTGGGAAAATGGTTTTTAGCATTTTTAACACATTGATTTTTGTGTCAATTTCTTTACTAGTTTCTATTATTCATATAGGCCTAATTGAATTCATGCAGTAGTTGAAGAAAATAGATTTGCATATGCCATTAAAAAATGGGAAAATAATAAACAATAATAAAATCCTATTTGCTACATGTAAAACGTTTTGACTTGATATAAGTAAAATTTTACAATATAAACAGGATATTTTAACGCATTCAAAATTAGGAACACTAAAAACATATTATTAAACTATAAAAAAAAAATATATTTATAAAAATTGATTATTCGTTTCCTATTATTAGTAAAAAAGTAAGGTATTACAATTTTTAAACTTACAATGTTTATAGAGAAATATAGATAAAAATTAAATTTAGTTCCAATAGTAGGTAGGTATAGTTATTTTATGTATTTTTTCTTTTTATAGAAAGAAGACAATTAAACATTTTCTGCAATTTTATGCTTTAATGCACCAGAAACATGTATTTATCAAATTATTGATTAAAATGTCTTGTTATTTGGAGATTAATAATAAAATTAAATATTTTTATTTTATTAAATTTCATTATTTTTGCAAAAGAGGGGGAGATAAGAAATAAGGTGTTTAAAAACTGAAATCAAAACTCTTACCACTTTGGATAAGTCTTTATTTAATATGAGTTCGGCATATATTAATACTAATTTATGTATCGGTACATATAATATTGCTCCAGGCCAACAGCCAATGTTCAAAACTTTCAATCGCTTATGGCCATTATTATCATTATTGCATAATTGACAATCAAATTAAATTAATATAAATGTACTCTTCAAAATATATACTGTAGTTTATTCGCTATAATCAAGTAAATAATTTTTTTAAAAATTCGGATTTAGGATAGTGAAATAAACAACATCCGAGTAAAACTATATTTACTCGAAAATTAGACAATTCAATTGATACAACCCTTAAAACTAAAGAACTAAGAAGTGTATATAGTGTGCTGTTTCGGGCAACTTCTGGTTTGTTTCATCCCTTATTTTCAACTGATCATTTTATGTTCACTTAAAATAACTTTCTTGTATATTATAAGTTACAATTAATCACCAGTTAAGGAAATTTGAAACCATAATTATTTTTGCTATTTTTCAATCAGAAGTTGCTAATATAGCTATTGTGATAAACTGATGTATCAAGAGATTAGATCGACTACAACTCCATAAATAAGTACTTATAAATATTACTTAAATATCGAAAAGTAATTGGACTACATTAACATAGATACAACCTAAAAGCATCACCATTTAATAAGAATCAACTAATAAATTAATTGTAATCCGTCGATTAATGTTTTTTCTTTATTTAAATATAAGATGATTCACAGATCTCATTTATTAGTATTTAAAAATATATACTTATACTTTAAAATTGTCAAATCATATTCAAAATCATGTTTCCTGGCAAACAATATTGGTCCATAAAAGTTACTTTTTAATTTAAAAAATTCAAACTCGCTAGAAAAATATTACTTTTTTACACTGTGAAAAAATCCTTAATTGTAGTAAATTGGAAAAATACAATTATATAATATACATTTAAAGTTTTATGTTCCAGTTTAAAAAAATGGAAACAACTTTTTTGAATACTAAGTAACTAAAAATAACTCTTGGAGTAATATTAAAATGTTGGTTTTTACTCCGTGAATAAAAGTGGATAGTGAATAAAAAAATTATAATGTCAATTCGCATTTTGAATATGACTTACATTGTTTATATATTAAAGTCCTTAATAAAACATTAATTATGAATTCCCGGTGGGATAAACATGAAACCAGCTTATTCGGGCAATAATTGATTTTTTGTTTTAAAAATAAATAGTACATTGGACATCTCTACGCTTTGCTGTATTGAAAGCCGTCTAAGTGGCTTTAGCATCAAATTAATGGGAGTATAACGTGTACAGAACAATATAGTGCACATAGCTTTATTTCGTAGCAACTGGAGTCTTTGTATATCAGCCTTTTTACCTGATATCAACAATGAAAAACAGTAATTGAAATGCGGATATATAATGGTATTATATATAAGAACACGACTCCAGTGACTAAGAATCTCAGCTGTTCTCCTAAAAAATTCTATCTTTTCCAATTTTTTTTCTAATATGATCTACATGTAACGAAAAATTAAGCTGAGAATCCAAGACTACCCCTAAATATTACTAGATGCATTTTCAAATAGGCTATTAGATATCTATCTTAATCCAATAATTATTTTCTAGAAATCTATTACAATTCTGCTTAGAGCCAAAAAACCATGTACTTTGTCTTTTTTTTTAACCTAAGCCTATTTACACACAACGAGTTATAAAGGATGTCAAGTTTTGATTTCATAGTATCTACTACCTGATTAAAATCCTTCTCGCAAACACAGATCAACATATCGTCCACAAACAAACTTAGAAACATATCATTTAAAACTCGGTCTAGGTCATTGACATATAGCACAAACAAAAGGGGGCTCAGAACACTGCCCTGCGGCACCTCTATATCACTATCAAATGGATTTGAGGACACATTATTCACTCTAGTCACAAGGGAGCGATCCTCCAGGTGATAAGTGCACTGTTTGTAATTCCGTAGGCCTGTAGTTTGTGGATAAGTCTTCTCCTATTGATGGTCTCAAACGCACGCTGAAGGTGAATGAAAATGCTCAGGACATTTCCATCATGAACATATGAACACCATTTCGAACACACAATGCCGACTCGCACGAATGTTTTTCCCAAAAACCCGACTGACCTTTAAATAACAATTTGTTTACCTCTAGAAACTGTCGCAGTTGTGCATACCACAATTTCCAGAATTTTGTCTATTACAGATAATAAATTAATGGGTCAATATATTCTTCTGGTTTATTTGGTCTAGGCACTTTCGGGATAGGCACAATAACACTAGTCTTAATTGCCTTTGGAACTCTTCCTATTGTAAGGGATGTATTGATCAGGTGAAGGCTTTTTGTGTACCCAAGTACACAAAAAGCAGTCTTTAAAAATTTAACTGCTCAGATTTCTTGAACCACATTTAATGGGAACATATTTGGCACCAATGACGAAGACATACTTTGTAGGCACAGCGATCAAAGAAAGCTTTCTCGCCCAGGGGATGTTCCTTTACAAATTGATACGCTCAAAATAGACGTTATCTGAAACAAACTAAAATCTAAGGTAATTTTGACTTAGTTTGTAAAGAATTTGTGTGTCAAAAACTGAAACAATTAAAAAAATACAAATGTGGAACAACCCAAAAAAGTAATTTAAAGACATCTAAACGCGTGTGCTTTAAAAGTGCTCTTATACACTTATATCATAATATGCTATTAATTAAATTCAATATTCATTCCATTTATGGCAGGAACGTCAAACTGCTGAGAGGAGTTTGATTACGGGGAGTGACGCCCCCGCCATTCCGAGTTGCCATGGGATATGGCGCATCAAATCCCATCGTCCTCCCCCAGGCTGGAGAACACCAAAGTACAAAGTCTGGAGCCGATCAATGACAGTTTGTGACAAGAGGGGCTGCATTGTATTGGCTGGCAGGAACGTCAAACTGGTGAGAGGAGTTTGATTACGGGGAGTGACGCCCCCGCCATTCCGAGTTGCCATGGGATATGGCCCATCAAATCCCATCGTCCTCCCCCAGGCTGGAGAACACCAAAGTACAAAGTCTGGGGCCGATCAATGACAGTTTGTGACAAGAGGGGCTGCATTGTATTGGCTGGCAGGAACGTCAAACTGGTGAGAGCAGTTTGATTACGGGGAGTGACGCCCCCACCATTCCGAGTTGCCACGGGATGTGGCCCATCAAATCCCATCGTCCTCCTCCAGGCTGGAAAACACCAAAGTACAAAGTCTGGAGCTGATCACTGGGGAGTGATCCAACAAACCCCATTTTTACCCCTGTCAGACTAGGGACCGCCAAAGGAATGAGTCTGAGGCCGATGCTTCGAGTGGAAGCGGCCCTAGGTGGTAGATGCATAAGCCTACTCGCATCGTCCGGTGAAAGACCACCCCACCAGAATTGGGGAGCGCTAAGTGGTTTTCCCAAATCACGTTCCGCTTCCGCGCTGGTGGTCCCGGGTTTCACAGTAGGAATATATGGACATGATGGTGCTTCCAGGATCAAAATATTCCGGAGGTAAACTCCCCGGCCATTCGGATCTCCGGGCGCTGGGTGGCCCTGGGAGCCCTTCATTCCGCATTTCACAGACAGCAGAGATACCGAACCAATTTAGAATAGATTTCTGCAACATAAGAGGCCTAAATACAAACATAAATTCGGTACACCAACATCTACAAGCAAATAGACCACACATATTAGCCCTTACAGAAACACAAGTATGTTCTACAACAACAGTGAACAACCTCTATCCTGGTTACGACTTACATACCCGATTTAGATATAAGTTCGGAATATGCCTTTTTGTCCGAAGCGACCTTTCATGTCACCGCGAGGAAACACTCGAACCGAACAACCTTGACGTCATGTGGCTCAAGTTCACCGCCAAGGGATTAACCACGTTTATATGTTGTCTCTATCGCCCTCCGAGCGATAGAGCCTACCAAAGCTTTTTCTCAACACTAGCTACCACTTTTGACTCAATACAGGTCGATCACCCCAGTTCAGAAATAATCGTTCTGGGAGACTTCAATGCCCACAACACCAACTGGCTCAAACATCACAACAAGACCGACAACGAAGGTAGAGAAGCTGAAGCATTTGCCATCAGCTGCGGGCTTACTCAACTTGTAGACGAACCAACTCGAATCTCAGAGAGGGGCGAATTCGCCGCCCTCCTGGATCTTTTTCTGACCACAAATCCTGACCAGTACAAGGTTACAGTTGGTCCGCCATTAAATACCTCCGACCACAAACTTATTACAACGGTTTGTGAATTGCCACTCATACAGAAGGATCCACCATTGCCTCGCAAAATCTGGCATTACAATTCTGCAAACTGGGACGATCTGAGGCAGTTTTACCTAGATTTTCCTTGGCTCGACGTCTGCTTTGCCACTGACGACCCGTCAGACTGCTGCGAAGAGATCATGCAAGTAATCTCCTCAGGAATGGAAGCATACATCCCAAATTCCATCAAGTTACCATCAAAAGGAAAGCCCTGGTTCGACAAAAGATGCGAAAGAGCTGTAGGAAGGAAACAGCAAGCCTATAAGTACTGGCAGCAAAATCAGACCGCTGAAAATCGCAATTATTTTATCGAAGCGAGAAACGAGTGCAAGCGTGTGATCGACGAAACTAAGGACAAACACAATCAAAGGATCAGGAATAAACTTTTGCAATGCCCCAGTGGCTCCAGGAATTTCTGGTCGGTAGCAAAGGCAGTAAGTAACAACTTTACAAAAACGTCTCTCCCACCTTTGACGGACGAACGTGGCATCACGGCGACTACAGCCAAGGAAAAAGCAAACATGCTCGCCAAAATGTTTTCATCGCACTCTACCTTAGACGTGCCGCAAAGCATGACTCTCCCCACTATACCCAACATCAACACCACCATGGCAGAAGTCA
>JAEQML010045104.1:0-65351 GCA_016904865.1 Pissodes strobi | reverse complement strand
TTCCTTATGTTTCTCGTATTTTGATAATTTCGAGTTGATCCACGGTAAATTCATTCTATTTTTGTTTAATTCCGCTTCTTTCAAATACGCAGTCGATAAATTTATTGCTAACATGATTCGTAAAATTGGATAATTAATTGGGATCTGCTATAAGGACTTCACAACTGCCAGTCGAGATTCACCTTTGGTCACGTGATGCTGATGATTCTGAACTACTCACAGTAACTATCAAATTTTCCTAATATCTTTGTAACAAACACGCAAACTGATTATGTATTTACACACCTGTAACACTAGCTTGCTCAGACACTTTTGCAGCTTCACTTGGCTCGTTGAAACGTGTATGTTCACAGCATTTCGTACATTTGTTTACTCTTTGCTGAAGATTCTGTTTTATAGCAATGAATGTTTGAAGACTTTCATTTACCTCATGAATTTTGCCTCGAAGACTTCGAATTCGCTCAGTCTGATCATCGTTTTCTAGTTCACTATTTTCAAAATCTACGGAATCTGTATCGTCTTGATCATCTACAAATACTTTTATGGTACAATCTTTCCCAGCAAAAAAATGCTCGTCGTAATACTTCCTGTGAAAAAATAGACTATTGGTGTTCCTGATGTGCGGATTGAAAATAACGTCGGAATTGGCCAAAACTTCTTCATCTGCTCCGATATTTTCTAGGGCTTGTTTCAGTATATCACCATTTTCATCACACAAAGGGACCATATATCTGCTACAGAGAAGTTTCGTCTTTCCAATTTGGGTGCTAGCAAGAACAGGAACTGTATCATGGCCAACCACACAAGCCAAACGGATTAACCTGAATCCATTCCAGAAACCAACATCTTGACAACCGTCCGGATAAGTTAAAATTCCCGGTCCATATCTTAGATGTTCTTTAAAAAGCCCTTGGAAATGAGTGCCGTTTTCGTAAAATATCTGACAGTACCCTTCAAGTTTGTTTACGTAAAACAGTCCATCATAGAAAAATTTCTCGCCATTTTTCTGGGTTAAGTAAAAACCTGGGCCATGAAGATTATCTGCAAGAATGGTTCCTTCATATGAATCCTGGTTCCATGTTAGTTTTTTAAACTCCTTTTTAGGATCTTTCCTGGTTGTCTCGCTTTTGCTTTGTGATGCAGGCTTAGAAATGGTACCAAAAGAAGGATATGATTGACAAATTTTATTATTAATCGATGAACGGGAAGGATCAGTGACGGACAGTATCATTTGAACATCTGATGTAATCTGAGATGAAGAGTTATTTGGATGGTATTCGAAGTATTTTACCTCCGTTGAAAATCTTGGTTCCATGTTGAAAGTCTAATGTAATTGTGAAATAACTGCAAGTGTCATGTATCACTGACGGAAATGTCATTGCAGATGCTAGTTTTATATAAGGGCATGGTCCGAAGGCAACCAATTATGAGGTTTCGCGTTCCGAATATAAACAAATAGACGCGGCTCCTGAAAAATATCTGTGTCCAAGGTGTCCTGAGATAAATCTACTCAACTGTCTGTTTGTTTGTTGCAATAAATAAGCGTTATTCTTTTAAGAGCATAGCTACAATTGGCAGGTATGTGTTTTTTTATGACAAATCCGAGATTACGCCATTGGGATATATTTGACGACAATATATTCGCTACTAAGTTTTTTTTTTAAAACACAGCAACAATCGATCTGGTGAAACAAAAGAAAAAAAATGTGATGCATTAAAGACACAAGAATGTTAGGTGACTGTTACAGTAACTGATAAAATAAACAGAGTACAATTTGAAGATTGTACCGAGACCAATTCAGTTGGAAAACGTCGGCCCTATATGCCTTACTAAACACTACTTATCAAACCCAACTACAACTAGGTATGCGTGCGCTACAGCTGCACTGATTTTAGATGTAGCAATAATAGTATGTAGCAGCGAA
Organism: Pissodes strobi; assembly: GCA_016904865.1. Lineage (NCBI taxonomy): Eukaryota > Metazoa > Arthropoda > Insecta > Coleoptera > Curculionidae > Pissodes > Pissodes strobi. Next base: position 63,426 of record JAEQML010045104.1, on the reverse strand, counting down.
CGGCTACTGTAATTAAATCAAATGACTGGACAAGTTAATAAGAGAATCGAACCAGAATAAAATTATGGAAAGCGTAGCTGTCGCTTGATTCATATTATAAAACGATAAAATTCAGAGCAGATATATCATTTGACTAATGAATGACAACAATGAAATTATCCAGCCAACGCTTGACTTTTATTAAAATGAGAAAACAATTCAAAGCAATTAGATTAACTGGTCCGATAAACCAGTGAATAAATGTAAATTAAATTAAATTAATTAAAATCAATGAGCTACTTCAGAACTCGGCGTTCAATGCTTGATTTATATGAATAAAAGAAAACGAAGAGTGATGATACTAAATGGATAAACATAAGAAACCATGTCACACAAAGCATATAGTACGATACCCAGATCCCGTCGTCGAACTCTGGTAGAGGCGCGCGCCGGCACTTATAGATACCCAGGAGTGGGCTCACGATGGCATGGACTTGCAATGCAACAAAGCAAATAAAAGAGATATTAAGGTTCAGACGACTTGAATATAAAAAGACAGGTAAGAATCACCCCAAAAAAGAATATATAAACTTCCCCATATGATCAAAATTGAAGTTGCATTAAAATATAAATTCGGATCAGGTAAAACGGTGTAGATAAGATAACCTATGAGAAAAGCAAATGGCGTTATGTGCACAAAAAAAGGTAACACAGATAAGCAATCAATTTCATTAGTTTAGGCAAAACGGTAGCGATATTTACCTCAAACTTGGACGTGAGGGTCGACTATGAGAGATTGGATGGTCTCGGTCTTATGGGACTAACGTGGAAGCCGCTATAAATAATGGAAACGAAAAAAAATAGCATCATGGCGGTCACACACTTCACAGGCCATAGAAAAAGAAATCCAGAGAAAATGCTTACCTAGTACAGCATGTAGAGCCTGAAAAATCAGTCGTGTTAAAACACAAGCAGAAACAACAAAATAGATCCCCTATCAAAAAGGGTTGTATTACAGCACAATACTAAAACGTGCAGTTTCTAGCTATACTGGCAAACGTTCGCCAGGCGAGCAAACTAGAAAAAGGCCTCTTCAATGTTTTCGTCAATTTGCCTTCGAAATTAAATGCTGCGTCACAAGTAGTGATGGGCGGAAACATACCGAGTGATTCGATACAAGGAATAATTCTAAGATAATAAACGACCTAGTTCCCGTTTATTATGATGGTAACAGGACGGCGGAAGCCACGAATAATGTGCTAAAATTACATTCTTCCAGAAATACTAGGAAATGCTCTTACAGGAATGATAAACCTTAAAAAATCTAAATCGAGGATGACAAACGCGCAATAGGTGGCCCATCCCTATTATTTGGCATAAACCTCACAAAAACTAGTCTGTCGTATAGAACGAGACATATATTTTAAGCAAAAGTCCAAAAACGATCTCCGGAATTGACGGCCGGCCCCAGGCGTTCATCAACCTAGGGTTCTCAAAAGGTAATAAAATATTGAAACTGAAATTAAACTATCGTTCAATAAGCCAAATGCAACGTATTTGCACGCTAACAGAATTCTTTAAAAATATAAAACGGTCGTCTGGTGGTTCCCGATAATGCAATATAAATAACACAAGCCAAGCCATTTTAATAATAATGTACATCGTTTATCAACTAAAATAAATAGTCATAACGGATCATAAATGCTAATACAAATATATAGCTAACCTATACTTAAAATAAAGTTAATTCATATTAGGAAAGTGGCATTTACAAGCAAATCGAATTAATAAATTTAGAATTAATAGACCGAGGCGACGGCAGTTTCAAGCGAATTGTTGGCAAAGCAAATTAATAAATTTTGAATTAATAAACCGATGCGTGCAAAATACAGCATCATTTTTCCCTAAATTCGGTATATAAATGAAATTTAGAAATTGGCAAAATCGAACTGTTACAACCTCAACTAGCAATTGTAGTCGTCGCTGCGTACTCTCCACTAAATGAAGAACTTTGCTTTTACCAGTATCGGCACCGAACATTAACAATAGACTAGAAGGTTCACTCTAAGCGCCGCCCCCAGTATTTTCCTCCTTGCCCCGTGGCGGAACCTGATGAAATGCTGGTTAACCGCTCAGGCCTTCTGCCACGATTCATCCCGTCTGGTCTAGAGTCTGGTGTCTTGCCTTTGTAAGCGCTACATCAAAAGTGCCGACTGAGAGTGTTAATGTTCAGTGGCTTTGGCATTTAACCTGAATATATATTTGCTGAGGTGGGGGTGAGTCAAGCGCTTCATTGCCTTCGTGGAATTAGCGCCTACAAAGAAAGCTACTTACTTGCAATTTATCCAAATCAGCGGTTTTAATGAATAATTTAGCTGTGTTTTTCAACACGGATCTTGTAATTGATTGATCGTTCGCCTCTGACTCTATTCAATTATATCAATACGTTGGGGAACATAATAATTATTTAATGTAAAATATATTCATATTTCACTACAAATCAGATTCTTGTCACTTAGGCAACTTCAACGCATATTTGAAAAATAAGAAGATTTTTTGCTTAAGAGATATTTCTAGTGGTGCCCTTAATCTCATTTTCATCGATCCGATTTATTTCGAAATAAATCAGCTCATCTCAGGAAAGAGCGTCGCTGTCGCAGGTGGATTGGTTTTCTGCTAGACGCCCCTTGAGGATGATAGGGGAGATTGGCGTAAATACATAATATGCCGATAAACTAGACACAGTCATGTTTACTAGTTTCTGTTCCTCGGCGAAATATGGGAAATTAAGTAAAATAATAGGGCGAAAATCCGGGCTAATTTCATGCAATCCTAATAATTTCCAGCTTAATAGCTATATCCAATATTACCGGATACAGGCTTTGATAGCTAATTGGAGCTTATTATCAGTAAACAACATCACGTTGATTTATCATGAGCAAAATCATATTGTCGAATCCTGATGTCATTCAAAGCTAATTTATTAAGAATCTTTTGCAAAATTATTTAAATAAATTTTCCAAGCGACGCTGACGGAAAAATTCTGGACGACCTTAGAATAAAAATAAGCTTGTTTAAACACGAACCGCGTTTAATATAATTTATTATAAGTGTAGTCGTTATCGTAACACTCAAATGAATTATGTGGCAGTTTTCCAGTAAAACTAGGTCAGATGGGTCAGCTTAAGCACTGTCCATCACTCGTTAACTTTTGATATACGAGCACTAGAATCGCTTTTTTTCTGACCATGATTTCTGTTAGTCGCCCAAATAACTAAATAAGGTATTGATTAAAAAATAATAATAAAGACCTTAGACTTATCTTATATTATTCAGTATAAATTAAAGAATGCCATCGTTTATAGAGGTACGCAAATAGAAGTTTAAATCAACGTTTATCTCCCAAGAATACATCATGCAGGGTACAGGATATTACCAATTAATATTTTATATAAGTAGAAGCTCGGGCGTGAATTCGAACATTTGATGTCACCTAAAGATACTCTCTCTCAAGTTAGTATCAACTAGACTTTAGGGAAATTAATGTGAAATTGGATAACATAATAGCAAAATCGCGTAATAGGTTCGTTTTCTTGTTATGAAATAGTGGAGAGTAGAGTTGTCATTGGTAAACCAATTGATATCTCGTTATAAATGTGAGTGTAGATCCGAAATTTAGCCTAGTCAGTAATTAGTTAATTGTCTGCTGGCTTCACTTGCGCGATAAATTAAAGGCCCGATGAGTTCGGCAATAAAGCGTATTACGCTCTTTCTGTCCCTCTAATGGGCGCCAAAACCATCACTTCAGCTTCAGGAACTAGGAGTGAATAATCTTAAATCGAAAGGAAAATTTTAATATTGAGAATTTAAAATTAGAAATTGAATGAATTTACGTATGTCAATGCGTAGGCTAAAACGAGTTGTCGCCGAGGGTATAAATTATGCCCTAGCTCAAATGCCAGATAGCAGGGGTGGGTTTTATTACAGCACAAGCGAAAAATACCCCAAAGTTGAAATATGGAACTCGTTTTAGCTTAAGCTTCGCGACAAAATAAAAGAATACCGAAAAAAATTGTTATTTTCCCTATCAAGAAAACCGATCAGTAAAACAACAAAAATAAGTTAAAAAATTAGATTATATATATAAGCCGGCAATTTATCAGTATTATTAACGGAAAAATAATTACCCAAAAATTAATCAAAAATCAAAGTCGGTAATAAGCAAGTACACAAATATTAACCGAAAAAAACTAAAGTCGGTGAGAAACAAGTACTGAAATATTAATCAAAAATAACTAAAGTCAGTGATAAACAAATACTCGAATATTAATCAAAAGTAAATCAAGAACGTTTCAATTATTGAGCGCAAATAATAAACAATCAGATGCACACTCCAGCGGGCCTCTCCTTTGGAATATTAATAAAGAGTTAATTAAATAAAACAGGTAAATAGACAAACAAAGGATCGGTTTATTACTGTTAAATGAAATATCCCAGCTGATCATAAAAAGAAAGAACTAAAATGGGAATATGACCAGTAATTCTAGCAGATTAATTTTATGGTAACATTGCATTTTAACGAGAAATAGTAGGCTTTACTTGGTGAAATAAATCTCACGCTTAATCTAAACAAACTCCGAAATATTCAATTGTAATTAATGATGATCGCTTTAAGCCTTAATAGAAACAACGTCAGTAAAATATGATGTAGGCCAGTGATGTTGCAAATCTCTACTCGTTATAGGTAAATTCAAATAACTCGAGTAATCACTTAATCTATGGCTAATTAACGGGCGTCAAATCATGATTCGTTACAAGATCATATTACTAACTAACTATGTCTATCTTGGTATCAAGATACGTTGGTAACCGCCGCAGAAACAATAAGAAAAAAAACTAGTTACACCTGGCGTTATTGTAGCAACCAATCAATTACAGACCTTAACGTATGTCAACTTAAGCAAAAGTAATCCCCGGTCAAGTTACCGATAGGACAAGGATAATGAACCGTTTGTTTGAATATACAAAAAATATATCAAAGGCCACAATAAAAATTAAGAATAACGCAAAGTCTACTAGGCCGCATCAACAATACTAGTTATCTGATCTACGGGTATTCAACGTAAGCCAGAAATCGTGAGAAATTAGGAATAATAATATAACTACTTCAACCTACAACGCTATTGCGTCAGTCAATTAAAACTTCAAAATTTAATAAAAAATCTGATTTGTTCCAGATCAAACGGATTTAACTGAAGTTTAGAATTTGATTAAATTTAATCAGGCTGCTTCGGCTAGACAACATTGGCCCAATATTCAAAGTTCATTTAAAAGAAAATAAGAATAAAATAAATGTTGCTTTAATTAAGGAGAACAAGTTAAAAAAGTTAATCTTTGTTCGAAAGCAACGCAGAAAAATAATAATTTGAGTTTATAAGTTAATTACGCAATTGTCACAATATATATAAAAAAATTGAAATTGCTCACTTGGCCGATGAGTAGCTCCTCCGGCAGCTTCCAGAAAAGAACTGCTCACGGTAGAAAGAAGACATCCTTGACAGGTGAAGGACTGCAAGACTCTATATAGGTAGTAACGCTAGACCGGCGTAGCCAAGCAACACCCTCGCTAACGATGCTCGTCGAGAGCAGCAATGAACCCGACGGTAGCAATGGACTTTAACGATAGGAATAGACCCAGTGGTAGGAATAGACTCAACGGGAGGAATAGCCGCAACGGTAGGAATAGCCCCAACGGTAGGACCCTTAATTGACGAGCATTATAATTCGGTAATCAAAATCAACCATCAAAGAAAAAGAGAAATCAGAATTTAAAAAATAATAATAATTTACCTGTGTAAGGGTAGCCAGTTGCTTATCGCTAGATAGCTTTTCAGTTGGGCAAGAGGGCCTCTGTAGGAGATTAAAAATGGAATTAAAAATCCGCCCACATGCGTCCCAATGTTGAAATGATGGCGTTCGCAGTAAGACAAAAAATGCAAGAAACTCAACTCACCTCGCTAAGGCAGCATTCAAATCCCATAAAAGGCAGTTTCAGACACCAATACTTAAGAAAAGATAAGGCACAAACATAGACTGAAACTGTTAAAAATGGCCCGGTTGGAAAATCCCATCAAAGGTAAAATCAAAAATTGATTTCAACCGGTTGCGGTGTCCAAAATAACTGCTTGACTCACAAAGGTCGACATAGAGAGTGACGCCAGGAGAGCGGAAAGCAGAGGATCCCCACTTCGAAAATCTCGCTCCACCAATAAATGCATGGCACGACAAGTCACATGTTCCTCTTAATAATTCATCCAAGGGAATTAGACGATGGAAACCTGGGATTTCGATGTATAGGCATCTACTAAAAAAAAACTACTCAGAGTAGCCAAAAGGGCATTGCCATTAAGCCAATTCAACTAACAGAATTTCTTAATTATTCCGAGACAATTAAGTAACTGCACACGATGCCTAACTCGACAACCAATCCAAAAACAGTATGTACTACGAAATCCGGAAACACTATAAGGCCACCGACTTTACTTTCGGGGTCCTCACGCGCCAAATACAATTTATTCGAAATCGCACTTTGTTTAGCAACGCAAATTTTATTTTAATTGTCTCGATCAAGATATGGTCGAAGCGCAGCCGGCCAGAATCTACGAGGGTTTTTCGCTCGTAAATACAGATGCTCTCGAAGCCATATGAATGGTGACGAATTCTAAGGTTATTTACGCTTCGATATACGATAGACAAAACGGCCCGTGACAATCGCGAAATAATAAAATAATAATGACATAATATAGGTAAAGGTGGGCTTGAAAACAAATGCTACAAAGCAAAGTAAAATAATTCAACGTCAGGAGTACATGGAGAACCATCACATGTCACAATTATCCTTTTATAGAAGTTTATAAATTCGCGATGCCTGTCATAGGTGAATCGACAAAGAAAAAGAATAAAATTATAATTTAATCCCTTTGAAAATGTGTAACGTTGTAAATGTTATTAAATACACCATTGCGGTTTTCTTCTTTTACTAGTCGAGTTGTATTATCGATACTCTCGCTACCTTATTTCCGGAGTACCAACCTGCTCAACAGGTATATCCGTTTGGAGAGCCACTTGACAGAGGTGGTAAATATTCGTTTTTGACAAAATTGATAGCCTGAACACTCAAGGCACTACGGTTTTCCGTATCGGAATTTATCATTGCTATTTTGACCCTCGCTGAGGTCTATCTACCGCCTGATTGTGTCGTTGCAGTATTAAGCAAACTAAGTAGAATGTATATTTTCTAAAATTATCGGCCATATCTTCTATAAACGTTGTGATAAACTAGTGTGGTGACCTTTTTTTACAGGATCCTTCTGTGGGACAGAATTCCTTCTACGGGATAGAACTCCTTCTGTGAGGTAGAATTTCGCGCTGACCTAGCTAATCCCGCCGTCAGTTAGCCGTCCTGAAGCCTTTTTAGTCAGGGTGACGCAACCACATGGTGGAGACGAATCAAGCAAAATCGATTTTAGTTTATTTAAGGGCCTTAATTACCGTATATTTCTTACCGTTAGGTATCCTTTTGATTAATGGATTTGTAGCTAGGCGACTGTCGGTAGTTTGCCTTAAGTACCGTATAATTCTTATCATTAATGAATTTGCAGCTTGGCGAGTGTCGGTAGTTTGTCTTAATTGCCGTATATAGCTTATCAGTATATATAATTTTAGTTAATGAACATCTAATCAAATGATTGTGGTCATTTGCCTTAATTGCCATATATAGCTTACCGTTATATATCTTTCTAATTAATGAATATATAATTAAATGATTGTAGGTCATTTGCCTCAATTATCGTATGTTCATTATTGTGATATGTCATTTTAAAAAGTAATTATATAGTTAGGCGACTGTAGGTAGTTTGCCTAAATGACCGTGTATTTCTTACCGTTATGTATCATTTTAATTAATGAATATATAATCAAATGACTGTCGGTCATTTGACTTAATTGCCGTATATAGCTTATAGTTCTGTCTTATTTTAAATAATGAACTTATAATCAAACAACTGTAGGTTATTTGACATCTACCGTTTATATTCTCGTTAATTCTCGTTTCATTTGTTGGTCTAGCTATCTTGCTTATCGATCTTACCTTTAAAAGAAATACTTAATTTTGTATTTAGTTTGTTAGAGAATTCATGTGACTAGTGTCCGAATAGCTGAATGAGTTAATTTTTAGTGTATTTGGCTGTAAAGCTAATGGCAATAATTTATTTCACATAACTGAAATGTACTAATTTAAATTGTCGCCTTGATATCGGAATCGACATGAGCTCAATTCATTTGCCTATAGATATTTAATGGCTGTACAGATTTTTCTCACTGGTTATTTTATTGATTTGGTATTATTAAAAACTGTTTATTGGTCTACTGATATTGTCGCTAACACGGGATTAATTTAGGTTAAGAAGCGTTTCATTTATAAGTTGGAGACATGAGCCTCCCCGTGAAATTCCATTTTCATATGAATACTCATACAAACACTTAATTCTTTGAAAAAATTAAAAATTTTTATGTTTAGCTAGGTATTTTTATATATAATAAATATAGAAGGATAAAAGTAAATGGTCATGGGTGCTTACGGAATTACAAATCCAAATAATTCATATTTACATTTAACAGATATATTAAATTATTCTCCTATACTCTCCGTTAGATGACGACCGGTTAGGAACAGTATCAGCTTCTCGAATATCGAATAAATTTTATCTACATGTCATAATGCAGCGTTTCGGTGTCCATTTACCACTATGGATAATATAACGGCTATGAGAGTAAAGGTAGCTTCCAAATTGGGTAAAGCTGATACTTCTGACCTAGTTTATAGGCAAGCTGCCACATAGGACACATTCACGTGTGTCGTTGGATATTATGGAGAACATAAATTTGTATTCACGGTCCGATTTATGATTGCGATAGTTTATTGTAAATTATTTCTGGAGGCATTTGTTATAAGGGGATTCGGCTGTGATTACTCTTATCCTTAATTACCGAGTAATCATGAGATTACTGTTGCTTTTCAATAAAAAAGATATGGATTATAATTTTAAGTACTAATTCAAACTAACCCATATATAAACATTGCATTGCCCATTCCAAAGGGAAAAATTCAAACTTCGTAATTCGTATGCCGCACACTGGATAGTTGCTGAATAAATCACCTCAAATACAGGGTGTCCTGAAATAGCATCGCCAAATTACAGATGGTGATTCTACATAAAAAAACATGAACATTTTTTCATATGAACATGGGTCCGAAAATGCATAGTTTCCAAGATACAGGGTGTCAAACTTTATATAAAATATCAGTTTTTTGTTAATATTTTAAATATGATTTTACTGATTTTGTTGAAATTTGGCAGGGTTATCTGTAGTAGTAAGGGGCTCGTTTAGCCTTAATTAGATTAAAAATATAAGGTCCAGTGGCATCCCGGAGGGCATCATACCGAATATTATTGACAAAAAAGTGTGCGCCGCTGACTTTTTCAAACATTTTATATTTTTTTCGTATTAAGCAACTAAAAATACAATACTTTTGATTCTCGCGTTGTTTTCGTATTTTGCTTCGTTTTCGATAAAAAAAGGTAAAAACCAGTTTAATACATTTCCAACCTTTTTTGATAAAATCGATATTTTTATTCATATCTCCGATGCTTTTACCAATTTTGTTGAAATTTAATAGTGTTATCTGTAGTAATAGGCGGCTCATTTAGCCATAATTAGATTAAAAATATAATGTCCAGTGGCGTCCCGGAGGCATCACACGGAATATTATTGACAAAGAAATGTGCGCCACTGACTCTTTTAAACATTTTATATTTTTTTCGTATTAAGCAGCAAAAGTACAACAATTTTGTTTCTTGAATAGTTTTCGTATCTCGCTTCGTTTTCGAGAAAAAAAATAAAAACCAGTTTATCACATTTCTTTAGGGCACCAAATTCTACATCAAACGCTGTAATAAACTGGTTTTATTTTTTCTGAAAAACGAAGCAAGATACGAAAACAATTTATAAAACACAAATATTGTATTTTTAGTTGCTTAATATGAAAGAGATATAAAATGCTTGGTGTGCAGTGGCGCACATTTTTTTGTCAATAATATTCGGTATGATGCCCCCAGGGACGCCACTGGACATTATATTTTCAATCTAATAAACGCTAAATGAGCCGCCTATTACTACAGATAAGTAACCCTATTAAATTTCAACAAAATCGGTGAAAGCATACTTAAGATATAAATAAAAATATCGATTTAATCAAAAATGTTTGGAAATGTAATAAACCGGTTCTTACTTTTTTAATCGAAAACGACGCAAGCTACGAAAACAATTCAAGAATCATAAATATTGTATTTTTAGTTGCTTAATATGAAAAAAATACAAAGTGTTTGAAAAAGTCAGCGGCGCACACTTTTTTTGTCCATAATATTCGGTATGATGCCCTCCGGGACGCCACTGGACTTTATATTTTTAATCTAATTAAGGCTAAATGAGCCCCTTATTACTACAGATAACCCTGTCAAATTTCAACAAAATCAGTAAAATCATATTTATGATATTAACAAAAAACTGATTTTTTATAAAAAGTTTGACACCCTGTATCTTGGAAACTATGCATTTTCGGACCCATGTTCATATAAAAAAATGTTAATGTTTTTTATGTAGAATCACCCTCTGTAATTTGATGACGCTATTTCCGGACACCCTGTATAACAGGTTTGATACACACAAGTTAATAAATAATTTGCTTCTTAACTAAATTGCTGGACATAAATAGTGCACCAAGGATATTTTTAATCAAAATTTAACGATCCATGTTTCAGTCAACTCGCCTACAGCTAAAATGTATCGGAAATTAAAAAGCTGAACCTTGTTTATTTTGTTATGCTTTATACTTGGATGCTACCTTGAAGAATTGCATTATAAAATTAAATATTCTTTTATTACTTACCTTAGAATCAGTATTTTGTAAATTTTGAGCAATGCTTGTGTAAATAAACAGGATAGTTTCTTTATCTATACGGTGAAGTCACCTTTAAGAAGCAAAAATGCACGCTTAGCTCTTTAATATAAAAGCCTACCATCTGTCTTTTGGCTGCAACATTGGAGAGCAAGATAAAAGCTGGCCACCTTGTGTCACTATTGTGCGAACAATCTTCGGAGTTCGATAAGTGAAAAAGTCGTTCAATAGCCTTTGCTATTCCTATGATCTGGCCAGAACCCTGAGATCATGTAAGTGATTGATATTTTTGCTTAAAAAAAGGCATTACCAAGAAGAAAGGGCCCGCAATATAATATCCAAGCATACAATCTGCCATACATCCGGTGACTCATAGTGATAATTTACCTATTCTACCTGAGAAGTACATGGTCGATTCTGATGATGAACAGATAAATTGAGTGGTAGTGTGCCAGATGATTTCATCCAGTCATCTTTTTTGTTTTTTTTTATGGCAGTGGCACACACACTCAAGGGAGATCTTATGGCGCTCGACGAGCAATGTATGTGCGAAGATGTTGATTGAGACGGTTCTTAAATAGTTGTAGGTTGTAATTAGTGGGAAACAGATGTCCTGGAAGTGAGTTCCACAGTGATACAGTGCGCCAGACAAAGGAGTTCTTGTAAAGCGATGTTCTAGGTATTTCTAGTTGTACGACGAACTGTCGTGACTGTCTGACATGAGTTATCAGGGGCAGGATGATGCGGGCCAAATCCTGGAAACATCTGTCGTGAAAATATCTGTAAAACAAAGTCATCTCGGCCACATGTCTGCGGTGTTCCAGACTATCCAGATTCCGGGTCAGCTCTTGGTCGTGGATAGGACGCACAGCTCTCTTCTGAATGGAATCCAGCGGATTTAGGGTGTGCTTTGGTGCGGCACCCCAGATATGTGAGCAATATTCTAAGCACGGTCTTATTTGCGCTTTGTACAACAAGAGCAATTGCTGTGGTGTATAGTCTTTTGTTGCGAATTAGCGCACCAAGCTTCTGGGTGGCTGATTTTGCGATGTTAGCAACATGGTCATGCCATGACATATTTCTGTTGACCGAGACACCCAGCAGTCCGATTGACGAGGATGAAGGAATGATCGATCCTGCCATAATGATGTCAGGGCCCGCTGTATTGGCTCTCTTGGTAAACGTTGCTGCTTGGGTCTTTGCTGCATTGAGCTGGACCAAATTTCGGTCGCCCCAAGTTTGAACTTTCACCAGGTCTTGATTAATAGCTGTAATCTGCTCCTGTCTGCGGTGGTGAGTCTCAATCGCTGGTAAGGATTTTTCTGACCTAAAGTGGGAGGCAAGGGTACTGTCATCTGCAAAACTGTAAACAGGATTATTTGTTTCGATCAGCAGGTCATTAATATAGATGAGGAACAGAGTTGATGAAAGTATTGCGCCCTGAGGCGCGCCCGCGCTTATGGTGAATGTGTCCGAGATGTGTCCATCGACTGCAACGTGTAGGGATCGGTTCTTAAGGAAACTGGCCAGCCAGCTGCAGAGAGAGGCTGGCAGTCAGACGGCAGTTTGTTGAGCAGTCCGTCATGCCAAACTCTGTCGTAAGCTTTTGCAATCGCTCTCCGTAGTTTTCAATTGCCCTACTCCATATATGAGTGACATAGGCCAATATATCTCCTGTCGATCTCTCTTTGCGAAAGCCGTATTGATTATCGCTGATTATTCTGTTGATCTCGAGGTACTTGAGTAGTTGTTGATCGACTACACGTTCCATGACTTTGGAGATCATTGGAAGCAAGGCAATTGGGCGATAGTTTGAGGGCGTGGTTTTCTTGCCTTTTTTGGAACAGGTTGCACACGAGCGACTTTCCAAGAGGATGGGTAAATCCTTTTTCCGTAAGAAAGAGAAAAAAGCCTGGAAAAATGATATCATAAGGGATTTGACTTTGTCCAAGAAAAAGGCGGTGGTATCGGCATCTTTACTGGAGCAGTGGAATTTATTCCAAGACAAAGTAAAGGTTTCCGAGTATGGAAGTCATGGGAAAAACTTGAGGTATTTTTTTAAGGTTGATAATAACTTGGCAGTTTGTAAGAACACTGAAAGTTTAATGGTTGCTTAAATATAGACTATGATTCAAATGATTGGTGACCGTTCATAGATTGATCAAAAGTCTGCCTTAAACTAGTTTTATTGCATAATGGAAACCAATTTTCATCAGTTTCAGTTGGTCATGTGATCCACATGAAGGAAACTTAGAATAATTTAGAACTATTAATCGAATACGAGAGATAGAAATGGCAAATAAGATCAGTAAGGTCGAGCCGAAGTCGTAACTTCTAAAATTTCCGAAACCATTAGGAACTTACTGACCGTGATGCTCATACTATTTTCTGCACGCTCAAATACTTCGAATAATTAATAAATTGCTCGGTAAATTCACACACAAAAAATGGATACAATATATTGTAAAGGTAGAATATACCTTATAGTTGATGGGTTAAGTCCTTATGATACAAAATCTGTTATTGGTGTCATTGATTTCAAACGTGCCACGGTTCCAGTTTAACTGAGTTTAATTCGAGAAAAATGGAGCAAAGATCTAATAATATTGAGCTAGAAAATTCGTGGAGAACGGGATGTGCATCTCTAGTTGCCAACAGACGTTTATCAACTTAGTGACTTACAATATGTTTATATTGCACTCAGAATTTTAAATAATTCTGCTTATACAAAAAGATACTACGATACAGTTCATTCTGACATATTTATCTATTTCTATTCACACTTGTAAACAAACAACTAGTGATATCCTAGTAACCATCAATAATAGCATTTACAATGGTACTTTCATATAAATGCATTCTTTTCATAACTTGACTACCCATTCACGTTTAGTTTTTGAGGTTCCGCTAAAATGGAATACAATTGTATGTCACTTAAGTTTAATCTTTCTTCATTTGAAGAAATTATTAACCCAGGGGACATATAGGCTTGGAATTAAACTTTCCTCTCATACGCCAAGGCTCATTAAACTCACTTGGTGTATAAATAACTAATGCCAAACTGCGTATGTTGGAAAAAAATAAATATTGTTGATTACAGTATAATTTGAGATTATCAAAAGCACACTGCTTTTGAGAAATCGAAAACACTTAAAAATCTATTGCGTTTAAAAAAAGATCATTTGGATTTAATATATAAATACATCTTGTAAGATTTTGATTGTAAACTAGGCTAACAAATAAAACAACTAATTGAAGGCCTAATATAATATAACCGAAATCTAATCTGAATCCCTGAGTTTGTCCTACATTAATCGAAAGTTTTAAATGATAGAGCACAGGTGAACAAACTTTTGAAAGGTGACGTTATGGCTAAGAATTTATGGATGATATAAAAAGATGTTATCCAACACCTTAAAATGATATAGCTTAAGTCAATGATCCTGCATAATGACGTTGGGTCAAACTTCTGAAGATGGTCAGTAACCGAAACCAGGTAGCAATTTTTGAGATGCATTACACTAACCAAATTCTTTAGATGATATAGCCTAACGTGACGACATGGCCGATAATTTATGGATGATACAGGTCGACCCTGATCTCCCATCGAAAATTATTGGCCGAAACCTTTAAAATTATATAGCTCAAGTGGATGAATCATGGCAGGTGAAGTTAAGTACTTTATGGCATATCCAAAATTAAGAGCGGGTGCCACGCCCTAAAAATAGGCATAGCCGACTCAGAACCTCGAACGCCCAAACTATATACGGTCGGTATTTTTAATTTTTTATCTAAAGCATGAAAATCTTTCATGTAGTCGGAAAGAAAACTAACAAATACATTTATAACCCAACACTTTCTATTCCTATTTTTATTTGTTATTTTTTTGTTCTTAAACTAAAACATCCATTAAAACAATACAAAATAAATATTATTGAATATATAAAAATAATATCATGTCAGGCCAATTTTCTCTTGTTTAGATAATTTCTAAGTTGATCAATTTTTGGAAAGAAAATGGTGAATAGTTCTATAACAAGAATATTATTCTTGTGGTTCTACTGTCTATATATTTCGGCATATATTATGGTCAAAAATTGTTGTGTTCTCTACACAAACAGATACTTTGTCTATGCTCATAACAATATTATCGATCAATGTAGCTGAATTATTACTAACTCATGTTGGTTAAGGGAGTTACCAATGCACATTTGTACAATTTCGAGGTATTTCTTCTAATCAATAATTAATGGAATAATCAAAAATTAAGCCAATACAGAATAATAACTATATCATAATCGATCGAAATTAATTTCAATTAACTATAGATAACAGTGACCATATTTGTTAAGAGATGAACTCTGCAATGGTCGTATTTTTTTTTACTAGTAATATATCATGTGTGGATCAACCATTATTATATTTTCAGAGTTCTTCTAAGAGTAAATATGAACTATATATGTATTTAAAATATATGCAACATTATTGTATCCTACATTATATTTTGTTAGGAGCAGGACGTGAACCTTTAAAACTATGCCATCTTACCACAAGATGCACTCTAGGCCTCGACCATGTCCACAAGCAGCGATTGCCAAGTGCATTGCCCCAGAGGGCGTTCGAAAACTTACTTTCTGTTTAAATTTACTAGAAAATACGTTCTAGCCAAGGCAGACAAACTATGTGGGCTTTCATGAATATTTTTGGGATCTATATTACCCGTCTAGTAAAAACAAGTGTTAAGCCGACGTAGGTCGAGAGTATCCGAATAATTTTCGACAGATACTGTATTACATTTTAATATTTACTTTTGCGTAAAAACAGACAAGTACATTTAGAAATTGAATAGATAAAGTACGAGTAACACTAGATATTTTGAAATTAATTTGTACTTTTTAAGGTTGGCGTAAATTCCAGTTTGTTTCATCAATGTACTCAGTTAGTTTCTTGTTTTAACGGCATGCACCAGTGAAAAACCGATTGTTTTAGCCAATCGGGCTGCGCTCCACCTTTCCAAAATCTTCCTGTACCAAAGATTTATTTGCACATGTGAATGTCTGATGCTCATTTTCACGTAACTTACTCTCTCAAATTACTGGTAAATTTGCAGTGCTAAATTAAAGCAGCACGAGTAGAATGATTATATAGTTCTATTTAGTGTTAATAATATTGCTAGGTCTGAACATGAACACACTCATTTTTTACTTTTTTTTGACAATAAAATAATAACAATTATTATTAGATGATATGAAAGCAATATCATGGATGGACATTTATTACTGAATACAAATATTCAATAATAATATCGATGAATGCTATGTAAATTGACAAAAAAAACCCACAAGTACTTGAGCAAAAAATTTGCGCACAATCAAACGTGACCAAAAAGAAGACTGAACTGAACAAGCCCATCGATACTGTGATGAATCAAGACGAGGGTGCTCCAACTGAATTCTTGAATTTCCTTGATTTGTCAGGCATGGAACATGCCGTGAAAATATCTGGCTGGAAAACAGGGAGATCTCGGAAACACGTCTGCGGTGTTCCAGACTATCCAGATCCCGGGTTAACTCCGGGTCGCCGACGATACGCACAGCTCTCTTCTAAATGGAATCCAGCAGCGTTAGGGTGTTCTTAGATGTGTGCGCAATATTCTAAGTACGATCTTATTTGCACTTTGCAGAGCAAGAGCAGCTGCTGCGGTATATACAGTTTTTTGTTGCGAAATACCGCACGAATCTTATGCGAGGCTGATTTTGCGATGTTAGCAACGTTATCATGCCAGGACATACTGTTGTTGACCGAGACACCCATTACTCCATTTGACGAGGATGAAGGAATGGTCAATCCTGACATAATGATGTCAGGGTCCGCCGTATTGGCTTTCGTGGTAAACGTGGCTGCTTGGGTTTTTGCTTCATTGAAATGGACCAAATTTCTGTCCTACCAAGTTTGCACTTTCTCTATATACTGAATTATTGCTGTAATCTGCTCTCGTCTGCGGTGATAAATCTCAGTCGTTGGAAAAGGTTTTTCTGATCTACATTAAATAATAACAATAATAATAATAATAATAATAATAATAATAATAATAATAATACATCAATGGAATAAGGTCCCATAGGCTGGAAGCTTGCGTTTGATAAATCATGACCCTATATCGAATCCATGCTCGTGATGATCCAGAAAATCAAACACACCAGCAACGTCTTGACACTTTAAAACAAAAATTATCTGGTATTTTCAGGGCGCTTAAAGAAGTAGAAATCGAGTAATAAAAGAAAACGAGAAATCAGTGGTATGAATAATACCAGAGTATAAACTCCGAGTATGTTCTCATGAGCCTGAATATAAAGTATGAGTTTGTACTCCATTTCATATGAATAAAAATATTTCGATTTGATGAGTTTTTGCTCCTAGTACATAGAGTAGATACTCGCTGTTTAATTTCCAAACTTGTCAGAGCCCATTCGATAGCAGACGTTCGGCATATTCCTGCATTATTGAGGCAATCAATCAGCGTGCATTTATTTGTTAGTACAATGAGTAAAAGCAGTGAAGAAGAAAGTAATAAAATTTGCGAATCCCAAATGGGATTTGTGCATATGTTACGTGATTTTCCCGTACTTTTGTCCAAGTCACAAACACTAGCTGTCCGACCACGGTATAAATTTGTACTCTGGTCCGACTATTAAAATCGAAAGCACTCGAAGCGATGAAAAAACAATGGGAGCTCGAGCTTAATTTCGGTTCACAAATAACGACAAGTCAAATGTACAAGAAAATTAACAACATGAAATCCAGACTCAAGAAAAAGACTGATATTAATAGAACTGGAAATAAGAAAATCGTTCTGCAGGATTGGGAAAATATTTTGTTGGAAATCATGGAAGGCGACACAAATCCATTTCTTACAAAGATTCCAGGTAATGTAATATTTACAAGTAACAATAAAAATAAGGCAGCCAAGCTATATTTAATCTACAAAGTTGTCTAGAACCAAAAAATATATTTATGTTACAGCCGAGGTTACCTATTATAATTGCTTGCATATGCTTGATATTTAATTTTTTATTACTTCAATTTACACTTTCATTTTAGGAGCATTACGTGTCGGCGCACAATAAACACACACAACACAAGACAGTACTCATGAAGATGCAACTTCTGTTTCTGAAACGTTTGTGGTACAAAGATGATGTTGAAGTGGTACAAAGATGATTAGTGAAGTTCATCCACCTAATAAAAAGAAGCATAATAAAATTAGTCCTCTTGAAAAATATGAAACAACCGATACTAAACAACTTTCAAATGGAAATGAAGGAGGAAAAACTGAAGAGAGAGCTAAATCCAGATGTCAGTGAACAACCTACTTCAAACAATAATAGTACTATCGTTGACGGTGAAAACCGAAAAACATACATTCATTTATAATATTTAAATACTTTAACACTCGTAAAATAATAGATGTAAGTAGTGAGCGAAAATGTTAACAATAAAAATCATAAATGCGTTATTTTGTATTCCGACAGGGTAGGGCAAGAATGATGCCTGCTAATGCAAACGCCTCCGTTGCCCGCTTTGTATAATATTATTGTCAACATCATCTTGTACCTGGTACGGAACCGGAATATCTTGTATGGGGACTCCACTGAATTGAGCTTACCATATAAATATTATGCTACATTGTGTAACATAAAACAGCATATAACAAGTTTTGGAACTTTTCCGATCGACACCCGAACTTTATATTGAAGCATCGAAAATCGTTGTTTTAGGTGCCCAAGATCTACTGGGACCGCACTGTGCTTACTGACCAGACGGCGACCCACAATAGACCGGGCATCATTTTCGTAGATAAGCAGACCAAGGAAGCCACGCTGATCGAGATCGTCATACCCAACAACAACAATTTGCAGGTCAAGCACGCCGAAAAGATCGCCAAATATCGAGATTTACAAGAGAAAATCCGGCAACAATGGGGAATGGAGAGAGTAAGAACGCTTATAATTGTGTCATCAACAGAACTCATTCCAAAGAACATATTAATAAACATCAAGGAACTCGGATTGAGTGAACATCTCTTCAAATGGATGCAGAAAACAGTACTTCTCGCATAATTGTGTCATCAACAGGACTCATTCCAAAGAACATGTTAATAAACATCAAGGAACTCGGATTGAGCGAACATCTCTTCAAAGGGATGCAGAAAACAGTACTTCTCGCAACAGCCCGTACCGTTCGAAAATTTGTAGGAAATCCATAGATGCCACCAAGGACCCGATAACATAGTTATTCCCTCAGAGCTTAATATTTTGATATCCGGGATATCTAGGATAAGTGATGTTCCCATTACAGGGAGTGCGAATGACGTAAGGCTAAATCATAGTAATAATAATAATAAATAATTATTAAATAATATTGATATAGGGTCAGTCTTCGCAAATTATGCGCTAACTAGAAATCTTCGCTAATACTAAAACTCTCCGGAAAGAGAAGACTTCTCCGGTCTCCAGCAACACTGCCAAATCACGTGAAAAATTTCTTTTTATACGGTATTCAAAACCATATCAAAGAATATTTGTCACCTAAATATGTTAAAGCAAATCTGAGTACAAGGTATCCTTAAGGTACTCGGAAAAAGAGATAGAGAAATAAACGAGAATAGAAAAGTCTAAATTGATTGACAAAAGGGACGGGCGATATTGATGTTCACTTAAGATACAGGGAATGCAAACGAATTATCCGTACTAAAAAAAAGCCAAAAAAGTGGCATCCAACAACAAAATTATAAGCCTGACAGAAAATAAAACAAAGGCTGGCTGGAACCTCATAAATAAACGCAGTAATACACAAAAATATATAACGCAATATCAGAATTTGATCTATTAAATAAAATATTGCAGATGGGAGGGAAATTGCAAATGAATTTGGAAAGTATTTGTCTCGTGCAGTTGTGGGAAGTATGTTCCGAATTTTACGTTGTCCTTACCTATTACCACGGCTGAAGTGTCAAAAATCATTAATTCCGTGACAAACAAGAAGCTTTGAAGCCCTGATAACATCTCTGTTGCTTTTATCAAAGAGTGTGCTGAAGAGCTTTTTATAATTATATCAACTCTGTTCAACAAATCTGTTGAACAATGCACTTTTTACAGGAGTTGAAAAAATCTTAAAATGACCTTTAAAAAGGGAGGACAAAGGACTATAGAAAACTAAAGACCTATTGCGCTTCTCAGTAAATTAAAAAAAAATAATAAAAAAATTCATAAAAAGACGAGAAATTTCTTTCACGCTCATGTCTTCTCTTCTAGCTAGCATGGCTTCCCTAAAGGTTTCTCCACAGGGACTACTAATATTAAACTTTCACAGTATGTCTTTGATTGTATGGACAAAAACTAACCTGTCGTGATTTTCCTTTTTGATCTCACACGTGCCTTGGACAGAGTAGGTCCAAAGTTTTCTTCGATAAAGCTCGATAGTGACGGGTAATATTGTTTTTTTTTAAATGACAGGCCTTTTTATATGTCAAAGTTGAAAGGGAACACTCTAAGGACTTCAGTGAACTGGGGCACTCTGCAGGGGAGTTTTAGAATAAACTTAACTTTATGGATTTTAGCAAAGACTTGGAAGACTTTGTTAGAAACGCAAAAAATTTGATTTATTATGATGACACTACTGCCGTTATCTCTGACCGTGACTCAGCAAATCACCAACGCAAAGTCTTGACTTACTTTGAGGAAATCTTTGCCAGATCTAACTCCAACAAGCCGATGCTTATGACATGTATTTGATTTTATTTTCTAATGGCAGTGGCACACACACTGAAGGCATTACACTCGACGAGCGGTGTGTGAGCAAAGATGTTGATTGACACGGTTCTTGAATAGATATAGGTTGTAATTAGGGTAAAAAAGATATCCTGGGAGCGTGAGTTCCACAGTGATGCAGTGCGCCAGATAAAGGAGTCCCTGTAAAGCGATGTTCAAGGTGTTTCTATTTGTACGGCGAACGGGTGCGCTCTTGACGTCTGTCGTGCCTGTCCGACAGGTGTTGCTGGGGGCGGGATGAAGCGGGCCAAATCCTGGGAGGATCTGTCGTGAAAATATCTGTAAAACAGCGAGATCTCTGCCACATGTCTGCGGTGTTCCAGTCTATCCAGCTTCCGGGTCAACTCCGGGTCGCAGGCGAGACGTACAGCTCTCTTCTGAATGGAATCCAGCAGCTTGAGAGTGCGCTTAGGTAAGGCACCCCAGATGTGTGAGCAAATTTCAGATGCGTGATTTGAGGAAAATCACTTTAGTCCTCAGACTCGGCCAGTTTTTAGGTATTAAAATTGTTAAAAATATGACGGTGCCTGCGAAAAACTAAACAAAAGTTCATTTTTGAAAAACCGACTGAAGAGCTCCTTAGGAATGAATAAACTAATGAAAGTCTATTACAGCTCTGCGTATAGTGTGATTGGTTGCCGCCTTGCCTTGTGGGGCAGGGCCAATGATTTTGAGAGAGTGTTCGTGGTACAGAATAGAATAACTAGGAACATGTTTGATACTCCTTTCAGGGAGAATATGATTTCGATAGTAACTGAGATATTTATATTAGATTATATTGTGATTGTTTATCAAAATGGTTAGCGTTTTGGGAGATGCATCGTTAACCTGATACTAATGAAAATAAAAATGTATCCTACTTTAACGAAGGTTAAGGAACTACTTTTCAGCAATTTCTTCTATACAGTTTTAGAGTTTAAAATATTTGTACGATCTATTGGGTAGAATCCCATTTAGAATCTTGCATAGAATAGTATGCCAAATATTCATGTCAGGTAAATTTTCTTTCATTCTATGTATGTTGTTCTATAAGTATACATTAAATGTTTTTACTTTTGATGATGACATGCTATTGCTGCATAGTTTCACTTTTCTAATTTTTATTTTATGTAAGTGTTCTATATATCTATGTATATTATTTCATTTCATTTATTTTTTTTTGAGGATGCCTATGTTATTTTTTATATTTTTTCCAGATAATACAAGAAATTTGAATTCGAATTTGATTTAATGGTTTAACTTCATGCACTTTTCAGCATGAACTTCGAACAGACTCTCTTCACATCGGTATGGCGCGGCAACGGAATATAGAGCTTCTATGAAAGATCAATAAGAGCGGAGCCGCCCATTTTCAGCTCTCTCTCCGTTTCTCTATCAGTCGTTTTAGAGCAGTGCCAATGCGTAGTATCAAAGTGTAGTATTCGTGTCGTACCCGACGTATTAGTTATTAGTTGATGCTCTTGGCGGTGCAATGCTGATAGAGACGATTTTATAAAGCCTGATACAGTAATTCGGGGAGAATAGAGAATCTGATTAGCTGTTACTTTCGGTAAGCGTTGTTTTTATTTAATTTTGCATTCTTGATAAAGGTTAAATGTGAAAGGTCTACGCTTTGTGCATTATTTGAGGGATTATTAAATTATGTTTAATTTTTTCGCTCGTTCTCATGAGAGTTTTTATTCAACTAACTATGAAATAAAATGTTTCTTAACTCCTACACTATTTTGAATGGGTCGTTAGTATTTCATTGTTTTCCTAATTTTTGTAATATACATAGTGCATTGTTATTTTTTGTATTTTACATACTGTAATATTTCGAAGCTTTTTGACGAATTATTTCGCTTTGTTTAGGTGGGTTCTCATTATATCTTGTGAAATTTCAACATGCATTTACATTACTTTAAAAAAGATTTAGCAAAGACAAATTACACATAAAGAAGGGATATGAATAAAATTCACGCATTAAGGTTTGTTTGCATATTTTAAGGCGAATCCTTTTGTGATTAAGTAATTTGCAAAGTAACAATGACAAAGAAAAGATAAATATGAAGCTGGTACTGTTTCCTGTTCTGAGCGTTATGTATTTTCAACAAGGGGAGTGTTGTATACCCCGGCAGAAATAATGCATATGAAAAACCGTATGATTAGCAATAAATGTAGTCTTGGATCTATAGATTTATAAGAAGCAGTATGCGTATACAAATTAGTCACGTATACAAAGCTTGTCAAGCTGGATGGGCTATTAGATCTTTCTGAAGATCGAAAAAGGCTAGGTACTTTGAAATCTTGGCTGTGGTCAAAACAGACTGTGTTTAAAATATTTCTTACAAACGCGTATTTTCTAGATTTGCCTGCACCTGATATCAACTTTCTTATTTTAAATGGAACTCCCTGCAAATTTCTAAATTTTTTGATTCTGCGCAAAATTCTAAACCTAATGGATGCATCATACTATATTCTTAAAAATGTTAGTTTAGGAAATTAAAACAAATAAAAATCCAAGTTTTGGACAGTTAAGATAGGTTACTTACAGAGAGGAAAAACAATTGGAGATAAAAAACGATTTGCATTTCCCTAACTTAAATATCTCATGATACCAACTGCAGGATAGTACCAGTGGTATTATGTTGGAATTTTCCAGCATTTGCAAAACTTTGTACAGACAAACAAAACTATTGAAGTTGGAAAAACAATTTATACTGTTCTATCTTAACTTGGTACTACTAACTTGATGGTACTACATGATAGCTCCTATTTTCCACATGCTGTTACATTATTACTTGTGCGAAATCACTATGGTGTATTGTCCCCAGAAGTAACTCCCGGGACAGGTTTCTGGACAATTGCCCTTCATTCTTATAGGGATGATTTGAGTAAATACCAACTAGATATCGATACTTTCGTTTTAATATCAAATACTTTTGGTATCGTAGGTTCAAATATTTAAGACTGAGAATTAGCCAAAATCGTAAAATCGAAATGGATATTTGTATGGCAGAGTAGTTCGATACTCTTATAAATTAGTAAATTGGCTTGCCTATAGATTACGATGCAAATTATTTTGACTGGCACCCGTTTTATATTTAGCTAAATAATAACTGTGAATAATGACAGGAACTGGTGAACCAATATCGAATTTGCGTTAAATTCGTTGCCACATTTTTTTGTTGTACAAACCGATTTGTAAATTATTTGTCTCTATGTCTCTGCATGTAACCTTACACATGCAGTTGCCTGCTTGAATACGTTATTCAAAAGGGAATTATAACGATAGTCAATACGACAATCCGCCAGCGCTAGCAGCATCTTGTGTTGATTTATGAAGTCGAAGGCCTTCTCGAAATCTATGAATACTAGGACAAGTGGTTTGTTATACTCGATGGTCTTTTCTATTAGAGTCTTGATCGTTTGAAGATGACCGTTTGTTCTGTACCCTGCTCTAAATCCAGCATGTTCTCTTGGCTGGTATAAGTTTAATTAGATGTTAGACGCTTTGTTATAATCTTCATGAAGAGCTTGTAGACATGTGATAGTAAGCTTATGGACCTATAGTTTTCTAGTTTTGCGATGTCTCCCTTTTTATGCATTATAATTATTACAGCATTATCCCATTGGGTAGGTGTTGTTGCATATATTCTTAAGCCATATGTTTCCTCCTACCTTAATTGACTCGATAACAATTCCATCTTCGCCTGGGGATTTATTGTTTTTAATTTCTTTCATTGATGTTCTTACCTCATCCAGGGTAATATTAGGAATATCCTCAGAACTCTGATTTTGGACATGAGGAATATTCTCAGGTAGATTTTGTTGAAAAGTCCTCCACCAACTTTAAAATTTCTTCCTTGTTTGAGGTAACATGACCCGCCCCATCCTCTAGCTTACAAATGTTTTTGGTACTAGATGATAACGATAACGTTTCCTATTTCTTCGGCCTTAAACTTTCTTACATCTCTCCTGACGCCCTTTGAAATGTTTGGTATGCATTCGTGGTGTGCTTAAAATTTTGGTTCTCTTCTTTGTTTCATAAGACTCTTTGTGTTTTCACTAAGCTTCTCCTTTGGCTTCTTGTTTTTGTAGCACCTCCGTTCTTGTGCATCTTTTAAAATTGTGTTAATTTCTCTATTCACTGCTTCGATATTTGCTTCCTCACTTCTCGCAAGCTCAGAATTTTCCAGTTCGAGGTCTATCTGTTTCTGATATTTACACAGGTCCTTGACATCAGCCCACTTTTGAGGTGTTTGTTTTAATATCATATTTGTTCTCTCTCGTTTTATATTTATAGTCACCTTTGCTCTCACCATTCTTTGGTCGGTACTGAATGAAAATTTATTTAGTACGTTTACATCTTGCACAATCTTTTTCCTGTCGGTGATGATATAATCGATTTCATTTTTAGTAATTCCGTCTGGCCTTGCCCACGTCCAGCGCTTTTGTTTACTCTTCTTAAAAATGAGTTCATGGCGTACAGTCCGTGGTGTGCTAGAAAGTCAAGGAGTGTATTTCCTCTTTCGTTCCTCCCATCGCGATCTCAGCTTAATCCTCTTTGCATCCCAGTTTTGCATTCAAGTCTCCTATGATAAGGTTGTAGTGAGTTGGTGTTTTTGCCATCGCTGCTGCAATGTCTTCATAAAAAACCTTCCACTTCTTCGTCCGGATGTGTAGTCATTGGGGCGTAGACCTGAATAACTTTTAGTCTGTATCTTGAGCTCAGTCTTAACACAAGATACATTAGTGGCGTGACAGAAAAGCAAAACGTTAGTGAAGAAATTAAATCAAAAATGATATTTTCGAATACCGCTAAAAACAATAGGTTCTTTATGGTTCGATTTGTATGCATATTTGCAGGTGTAACAGCCCAAAATTATTTTTTGCGCATGGAACAAAATTTAATTCTTTGTATAATATTGTAGATTATTATCAAACCTTTTCAATTAAAATGTATGTATTATAAAATTTGTTTGCAGAAGCTATGCCAAACTATTTCTGACTGATAAAGAATAATATTAATGAACCGAGCATTCACAATCAGTCTGGGATCAGTCATGCAAAGCTAGCTATTAACTTCGAACGAATGAATCTGGTGTAAAATTTGGTATACTTTAACATCTTTTGATGGTTACTTTACTTATCTTATAAAGCTTACGAAGTCACAAAAACGAGAAAAATATCTATATGGAAAAAGTGCATATATATAAGTAATTCAACAGTTGCAAAAAGTACAAGTTTTTTACACGAAACGTGAAAATTATCCAACGAAACCGCAGGTTGAGTTTGACTACACGTAAGTGCAAAAAAGAGCTTTTTGCACGTATTGCATACAATATTTTTTATACAATCGTTTTATTTAAAGACCAGAATATATAAAAAAAAATCTCAGTGAAATCTACCTGCAGATACTTTTATTGCTATCGGTATTGCTGTGTTGTCTATGGTATTGTTACACTGTAATATATCGATGGCAACTTTTGTCGCTTGCGGGTTTCCAATGGGTTTCTAATAAATAAATATAACAAGTGTCAAATTTTGTTTCAAATTGTATTGCAATACAAGCGATTCTGAAGGAGTTGCAGATGATGTGATGGCAGAAGATGAAGGGGCGGTATCCTTGGGCCCCAACATTCCATTTTCTTTCCATCACTTCAACCATCATTTATTTTAACCATAATCCATTAATCCCATAAACCATATTTTTATTGTAGCATAAAAACCTAAAATGTTCCTCTTCTTACTTCTAGAGTGTTTCGCGGCATCTTCCGATTTCTTCCCGTATTTCTGCACCCATCCTTCGTACCATCGCTTTCTTGACCCTCTTATATATGCACCATCCAAGTAGAATCGCCAAAAGTCCAGTGATAATGGTGCTAAGGATATCCTGGATAGAGCCAAAACCATGCGTACTGGGACTATTGGTTTGTCCCCCGCTGTTCCCTGCTTGGGCTATTATAATTTCTTCTTTGCTCTGCGTTTTACCCATTTCGCTATTTAACCATTACAACTTGGTCCGTTGGCAGGATCGATAAATTATTAAACACCTTAAAACTAGATCACCTTGAAAAATCACAAAAATTCTCTTTACATAAAATTTGCTCCAAATATTCGGATGTTTTTCACTTAAAGAAGGAAACGCTAACAACGACAAAAAATTACAAACAAAAAATTCATTTACAACCTAACACCAGCCAACAACAAATTGGGAAAATGTTACAAGATAAAATAATTGAAGAATCAAGTTCCCCATGGTCAGCTCCAATTTTATTGGTACCTAAGAAAGCGGATGAACAAGGAAATAAAAAGTGGAGAATGGTAATAGATTATAGAAAAACTTTAAATTCAAACATACAAGACGAAAAATTTCCCTTGCCGTGTATAGCCGAAATTTTAGATTCTTTGTCCGGGGCTGTATACTTTTCGCATTTAGATTTGTCCTAAGGATATTATCAAATTGTGCTAGAAAAGGAAAGTAGGCCTTGTACAGCTTTTGTAACTGACCAAAGACAGTTTCAAATGACTAGACTGCCAATGGGGCTTAAGATAAGTCCTAGTTTCTTTTCTAGAGCGATGTCAATTGCTTTATCGGGTTTAACTTATACGTCTTGTTTTGTTTATTTGGACGACCTAATTATTTCTGAAAATAATCTAGAAGCTCATAACACTAATCTAATTAAAGTCCTTCAAAGGTTACGCGATGTTAATCTTAAATTAAATTCCGAAACATGTGATTTCCTGAAAAAAGAACTTTTGTATCTAGGACCCATAATTTCAGCAAAAGGGGTTATTCCGGATCCTCAAAAAGTCCAAGCTATACAAAATTCCCCTGTACCAAAAGACGATAAGGACGTCAAGAGGTTTGTGGCGTCAGCTAATTTTTATAGGAAAAGCATCAAGCATTTTGCACATATAGTTTCTCCATTAAATTATTTAACACGAAAAGGGGTACCTTTTCAATGGACCTCAGAATGTCAAAAAGCATTTGAAGCTCTAAAGCAAGCACTAGTAAGCCCGCCAGTTTTACAGTATCCAAACTTTTCAGAATCTAACACTTTTATTCCAATAAGGCTTTAGGAGCTACTCTTTCAAACGAAGATGGTTCACCAGTATCATTTGTTATTTCTAGATAGTTAAATAAGGCGAAAATTAACTACCCAGTTATTGGAAAACAACTGTTGGGAATTGTTTTTGCAGTAAAATCTTTTAGGAGTTACCTATTTGGGCGAAAATTTACCATTTATACGGACCACAAACCTCTTGTTTATCTTTTTGGAATGAATAATCCCTCTAGTAGACTTACCAAATTTCGTTTGTTATTAGAGGAATATAATTTTGACGTAAAGGGTAGTAAAAATGTAGTAGCAGATGCACTATCTAGAATTGAAACCACATCGGAAGAACTCAAACAAATGGCAAACAGTGTGTGCAACACAATGTTTGTTATGATAAGGCAACAAACTGCGAGAGAATTAAATAGGCAAAGTCTTGACAGTTCCTTACACATAAGGTTTGATCACCCTGGAGTGGTGGAACTTTTAAAACCGCCGAAAAATTCTTTGGAAGTTTATTGCATTTCAGATTTAGAATTTAGTAGTTTAATAAAAAATAAAAAATATGATTATTGTACAAGCCATATAATATTTGCGGAGAAAGAAAAAGTTTTAAAAATGAAGAATCCTCGATCGACGTTCGCATTTGATGCATCGTTGAGAGATCTTAAAGAGATTTGTATAAAAAATAAGGTACCAGAAATATATATATTTTAAATAACAAACATAATGCGCAATTAATAAATATTATAAGTAGGAATCCCTCAGAATAAAAATGCCTAATATAAAGATTTCAATTATAAAAGATGTACAAAGAATCTACGATATAGAAATGCGTCAAATAATATTAAATGATTTTCATATTTTACCGAGCGGAGGTCATACAGGCACCAACAGAATGTATAATAAAATAAAAAAGTACTATTTTTGGCCAAGTTTACATGCAGATGTTAGCAATTTTGTAAAGCGTTGTGATAAGTGTCAAAGGTTTAAACATTCTAGGCCTAATGTTGAGCCGATGTCAATAACCACAACTGCTTCGTCTGCTTTTCAAAAAATATTTTTGGATCTTGTAGGACCTTTGCCAGAAGATATAGATAGAAATAAATATATACTAACATTGCAGTGTGTCAAAATTTGTCGAAGGTTACATCATCAAAAATAAAATAGCGGAATCAGTTGCAAGATCTTTTGTCGACAACTTTATTTTAAGATACGGGATACCTGAAACAATTATGTCAGATCAAGGAACCGAACTATTAGCTACAATCCTAAAGGAGGCTTGCAAAATTTTACAGATTAATCAGCTTTCATCAACAGCTTATCAACACCAAACATTAGGTTCTTTGGAGAATACACATAAAAATTTATTTGCGAATGCAAGCAGCAGGAAACCCTGGCAGTTGGAGCAGTTGGGTGCAATTCTGGTGTTTTGCCTTTAATAATAGTGTGCACTGTCACTAACACAAAGTACACTCCATACGAACTTGTTTTTGGTAAGCAGTGTAAACTTCCTTCAAATATCAATAGGGGTACGGAACCATTGTATAATTTTGATAATTACCCACTAGAATTAAAATACAGATTACAGAAGGCTTGGGAAGATGCTAAAAATAACTTAATTGACTCAAAAATACAACGTAAAAATATTCATGATGCAAGAATTAAAACAAGAACGTTTACAAAAGTCGATTAAGTTTTAGTGAAAAATTAAACCGGTAATAAGCTAGAACAAATCTTTAACGGTCCATATGTGGCAATAGAAGACAAGTCACCAAATATTGTAATTTCTTAGGGAATAAAATTTAAAAAATTCACAAAAATAGAGTTCCTAAAAACACTCTGTATTATAGGAAGTATGCATATTTAAAATAATCAATTATAGACGTAAGCTAATTAAACTAGGTTATTTACAATAAGTTAGCAATAAGGATATTGTTTTGCTTAATAAGCATTTTTAATTACATGTATGGTTTTAATAGATAAAATAGATTCAGTTTGATTTTTAAAAGGGAAGATTGTTTCATTTAACTTTTAGGAAAAACACCCCAATGATACACCTTTTACCACAACTGATCCCAATGAGGTCGAAACTGATATACGAAGCTGCTTATGAAAGGGTTAAGACATGGTGTCAAGCAAAGTCAATCAAAAAATATAAGGAAACTATCCTTTTGGCATATTTTTCATCCAAATCACAAGAAGTAAAACCGTCAAATTTATGGTCCTAGTTTTCTACGCTAAAATCGATGCTATCTTTGCAAGAAAACATAGATATTAAAACTTATTCGAAGTTGATGGCATTTTTAAGGCGAAATTCAGTACGATATATCGGCAAAAAAAATCAAAAGTTTTTTTCCAAATAAGACATACGCCAATTTTTTAATGAAGCGCTGGACAGCAAATATTTAATGATGAAGGTTATCGCAATTTTTGGAATGGCACATAAAAGAAAAATATGATATTTTACTGATAAGAATTCCGATAAACCGATAAACCAGAGAGCTACCGAAAATACATCAACTTTCGTAGCCCACAAACACCCCACAAGAGCCTTTTTTTACAAAAACAATAAGAGTTCTGTTCAACCTGTAGGCGTAAATACTTTTGCCAAAATCCCTTCGGAAATCGCCGTTGTGCCGCAGCTCTATACTGGTCACGCGTTTAGGCGTTCCTCTGCTACTTTATTGGCAGCTGAAGGAGATTTTAAGCCTAAAGAGACACGGAGGTTAAAAATCATCCACAGTTGCAGAAGGATATGTTGATGAATACCTTTGCAGTAAAGTAAAAATCTGCAAAAATGTTTCAGTTCGAATCCTCACCAAGAACAGCACCTTCAATTTCTGCAATGTCAGACAACTTTGAAGGGAGGGCAATGGACGCATCTTTCAGTGAAGCCCCATCAGCCTCGTTTGCTGGCCCAACTAGCAATCGGCAAATTGACGATAAATCTATTCATCGTCAACTGCTGTCTTCTCTTCAATCTAATGTTAATTTAAGAAGTTGTTCAACATGCAATGTTCATTTTAATGTTAAATTATGTTGATTTGTTAATAAATAACCAAATAAAATGTTGCATATTTATTTAAATTGCTTTTGCAAAAAAGACGTACAAAAAAAAAGCGCAAAAAGAGTTTTTTTGCACTAGTGCAAAGAAGTGCCACTTTTTGAACGAAAAAGCATCTTTTTTTAATTTTGTGTACCTTCCTAGTGGAGTGTAATTTTTATTTTATTTCAATTTAAGTGCGCTATTAGCCCCTTGAAAATTCATAGCATTATCACTATAAATAGTATCTGGACATCCTCCTTCTAGCAATAAAACGTTTAAGTGTACTCAAACAACTGACTAACTCTATGTGAACAGATTTGGTCACCATACACACAAATAATGCAATATATGCGTTGGTGACAGTTGATTTTCTAAGCCTGATCTTGCAATGGAAACTCTGTCCAATGGAAGAAAACCCATGAGTCGATTTGATATCTTTGCCTTGAACCTATAGCAAGCAGTACAAGTCTTAATAACAGATTTAACAGCTATCATTCCATGAATCGGCCAAGCTTGAGGACCAGCATAGCACAACTTTTTTTGTTCCAACTAAATAAGCAAATTAACACTTGTGGTACCTAATTGACATGTGATTTTATCTAAAATTGCAAATTGCGCATTGATTTGATAATAATTATTGATTTGTGACTCGATTCTTAAATTAACAATTTTATTTATTTGTTTTATATTATCTCCTACTCCCCCGATCTGAAACTTAATATTATGTGACACTACACCTTTAAGACGTTTAAATAAATTGAAAGTAATAAAACTATTTGAGACACTGAATCCATTAATGCCCGCGCCTGTACCTTAGATCCATCTGGTGTAATAACATTAACTTGCGCGGTTGTTATTAATACATGTGACTTTTGTGTATTAGAAAAAGCTACAATATTCTGCTGCATCTCACCAAAACATTGATCAGCTTTTATTGCACCCATATCGGTACCATGAGATATGCCTACAAAAATATTATCGTCTTGTGTTTCTTCTAAAATACCTAAAGGTGTACCTTGATTTGGATTTGTATGTAATATACCTTGACCTCTTGTATCTTGCTGTAAACCTAAGCAAGACTCATTTCCCTTATTAATTTCTTTATTATATCCATCATTTCCCATAATTTCTTTATCCTGATGTAATAAAGTGTGATGTCTTCCATTGCATACCTGACATTCCTCCGACTTACAATGTGTAACATTATGCCCTTGACCCAAACACTTATAGCATAAATTGTTAAGATGGACAATATTTCTTTTTTCTGTTAAAGAAAGTCCAGAAAATTGTAAACATTTAATCAATCCGTGCCCCTCGCTATTACAAAATTTACATTTAATTTTTTGGTCAGATAAATTTTGTTGACCTAAAAGTGCAGTTTTAAAAGTTTTACCTTTGTAATGCCTTAAATTTGTGACCTCACCTTTATAGGAAGCAAACTGAATATTTTCTAAAGCAATGCATCTTTTTTCTAAAAAATCTAGAAAATCATCAAGAGTTGGCAACGTTATAGAAGCCGCAGATGTTTGCTGAGCGAGATTTTTCTCCAACTCGTATGCTTTGTGTGTTTGAAAATCTAATTTCTGTGTAAAAATCAACACTAGAAGAACATCCCATTCCTTAACTGGCAATTTAAGCGCTTTAAGTGAATTTACATGTTGCCTAATTTGAGTCAAAAATGTCCTTAACTCTTTTCCAGTACCTTTTGGTATAAGAGGTGTATCTAGCATACGTTTTAAATGTACATTTATAACTACCAATTTGTTGTCAAACCTATTTTTTAATATGTCGATAGTACTTGTATAATTATCATTTGTTAATGGCAAATCGCTAATTAAATTTGAGGCTTTCCCCGACAAAGCACCTTTCAAATAAAGAAACTTTTGTACGTCATTTAAACTTGTGTTGTTATCAGTAATAGTCTTTTACATCTCTCTGGCTGTCGATAAGCTTTTATGGTACGTAACTATTCGTTCCGTAATTCACAGGAATACCTCGCAATGTTGCCAAACAATTATTATAATTATAATAAGGATAGCCTTTAGGTTTTTCTTGTGCCATTTCTAAAGAAGTGCCTTATTTTCATTATAAAAATTATAAATAATTCTTGTAATTACATATTTGTCTCCGTTGTCAATTTGTTTAAATTTTGCATAAATCGCTTTCTTTTTACACTATACATTCCTGTTCTTAATAATCCGATAAATTGTCGACAATGATAATTCCGTGAGTCGCTAATTCTATTCGCAATGTTTGTCTCTGGAATCTTCCTTAGGCAGTCATATATGTAAGTTCCTTAGGCAGTCATATATATAAGTCTTCGTTCTTGAACTCTAAACTGTAATCTAAGTAATTTCAGGCTCAACATTCTCTTCACCTTCCGAATTATCTTTCTTTAATATAACAAATCACAACTCCGAATTATTAACAAAATCATATGCATCAATAATCGATAGCCGCCTGCACTGACTAGTTTTAGCTGTCCCGGTCGACGAATCAAAAATGTAGCACATATTAAGTGTTTATTGGTTTGCGCGCTGGGGTTGTTATCTAGGCGACCAAGACGATTTATTTGGTCCCCTGGAATATTTTTGTTGTTTCTCGCTTGGCCGACACAAAGTGTATAGGCTTCCATCAACCTGAAGATTACCGTGCATTATTTGATTGTGATCGCTCTAATAG
The DNA here is from genome assembly GCA_016904865.1 of Pissodes strobi. Lineage (NCBI taxonomy): Eukaryota > Metazoa > Arthropoda > Insecta > Coleoptera > Curculionidae > Pissodes > Pissodes strobi. Next base: position 29,829 of record JAEQML010045104.1, on the reverse strand, counting down.
AACAGTCCTTCTACAATCGAGAGTTTCAACTGAGAATAAAAATACTATACTTTAGATGCACAATTATATTATTATAGAAAATTGAAACAAAATATTGGCATGTAATTTATCTGTCTATTCCATATTCTATTCGCTACCAATAGGTATCGATATTTTTCGTCGGTTTTCTGTGCAGTATCGAAGTTTTATTTCAATCCTGCCCAAAAGAGTTGGTATCGAATCATCCATATTGTGAACTACAAAAACCATTTAAACTACTAATTAATTATCACTCTGCCCTAAGTTTCAACTTGAACTTGGGAAATATTATGTAAACATTCAAGATAAATTATAAACAACGCGAGCGAACAGAGCAGGTATTATAAACCTTAAAGTTACAGTGGTAAGCACATTTCATTATATAAACAGTCAAGCCAACCATCAGTCCGACAAGTTTTTGTCTCTCACCTCTAATATAGCGGCAGTCCACAGGGACGTGGCTTGGTTGTTCTACCAATATCCTAATCCTCAAACCCAACTTACAAAGTACAGCTCACAGGAGCGTAGTTCTTGGGGGAAACCCGCCTAAAGTACTACAGTCGAATCTACGATAGATCTGTCAATATTCTCAGACAAGTGATTTTTAAGGTTAAATAGCTACAGTGCCTTAAAATTATGAGTGAAATTAAGATAAGCTAAGAACACTTAAATCGTTATCTAAGGAAATAAACAACCCTCACCATAAATTAAAACGCAACGCCGCTCTTAAAAAACTGTATTATAATGCAGGGACTAAGACCTATATGCAGTTCAAACCATACGTCAACCGGAAGGACATGCGTGTTTCAGTATAGGTAAACTCATTAAGTGTTTGATCAATAGACATTGTTATTGTTTTATCGAAGTGTTTTCTTTATTATATTTTCTCACCTGACGTAGATTGATCCCTAATCTGAGCTATATAACCTGCACGCCATTCAAAGCGAGGCGTCAATACATATTCATTCTTCATCAGCCAGGCTTTTTCTGGGAGCCTCTAAACCAGAGGTCCAAATTTGATTTTGATGCAAGTAAGTAATATGTATATAGTTAAACTTTCCGTAAACCAAATAAAATATCTGGGTCCATCTGTGGTTAATTATTGATCTTTCTTTAGATTTAGAAAATAAGGTCTAAACTACTGTTGCAAAATAGATATATTATTACGTTTTTTTTTGGTCAAAACCAACTATTTCAATTTTAATGGTTTACCGTGTTCATATGTATTTCTATTCGTATTGTATTTCGACAATTTTAAAAATCTTCTACCGAATAGAAACATAGCGGATTGTACATTTTGATTGTCACGTTCTTCGCATTTAATAAAACCCACTTTTTTGTTATGTTTCCGTCGATTAAAATCATTTTTGTTGACATATATTACCGGAGCGTGTGTATAAAAACCTCAAATATATATTGTCTACATTTTTCCGTGGATTTCTATACATTGAGGGTATTTTACAACAAAGCTTATTTCGTTTCATCGGGCATAATAAAATTGATTTTATTATTTTTTGCTTCGTAAAGCTTAATTTTTTTTCTACGACATGGACGAAATATTTTCGCTTTTAAATAATTATATTTATATTTACATGAGTTGTCGTAATTTTGATTGATTTATTTATAAGCAGCTATATCTCTCTTTATAAGTATATATTATAAGCAGGCTAATCTTTTGTGTTTTCTATATTTAAGTTGATACCTTAATTTAAGTTTACTTTTAGTAAATTTTATGATCTGGTTGATTTTAAAAGGTTTGCCTGTTTTAGTATAGATTGACTAAGTTGGATTCAATTTAAATAATTGCGACTATTAACTTATATTTAAGGAGGCGTCATTTAGGTCGTATTTCCGTTGAAAGTATAGTTTGCCATTGAATGGAGGATTAGCTACATAAAGTAAGGTTAGAACATTCAAAGGGACTTTCCCATAAAGTTATATTTTGGCACTGGATGAACCGAGGTTCTAGCTTGTTGCCAGAAGAGCGTTTGCCTTTAAGGCACTTCGCACTGAACCAAATTATCGCTTACTAGGTTTGCGTGATTTTTCATACTAAAAAGTGTTGAATGTTTACTGAATATTTTTGTTTAGATAATAAGCATAATAATTATCTTTAAATGTCAAATTCCAAGTTCAAACTTTAAACTACGTGCTCATTTTGTTAACAAGAGGTCTGTTCAATAATTCACACTTTTTGCTCTGAGCACGAACTTTTTACACTTTTTGCCCTTAACGTGTTTTTTAAATAAGAGATGAAAAAAATATTAAAGTGATTTGCACTATTTACTCTTCCCTATGGGCAGGTGTAAAAAGTGTACGTCTGCGCGTCAAGCGTGTTTTAAAATTATGTAATGACAAATGACAGAAAAAAATCGGTTTGTTTTGTAGTTTTGTTCAGTTGAGTTTTGTTTCCTGAAAAACTTTATTCATAGGCCGATAAAACACTTCTTATTCTATGTTTTGGTTATTTTCTTTTTCTCCTTGAAAAATGGTTAAGGCCTTACAAAAAACGTCTTCTTTTCGCCACTTGGGTCGTATTCATCCTCGTCTTCAGATAATAACATGTCTATGTCGTCTATGCGTATTCCATTTTATCAGAAAGAAAACAATCACATATACAATATTATAAGAGATAAGTAAACAAACGTAAAATACCAAAACGATATGTGACAGATGAGTGATGACATGACAAACACCGCTCGAACTCGAATAAAATGCGTTTTTTAAATCCTTTTCAGTTCATGAACTGAACATGAACTCATGACGCAATAATAAGGTGCAGAATGGGCAGCAAGAGCAAAATATTGAACAGACCTTAGATTATTAATTTACATATGCCCCCTCTCCATTGGAAATGGTTCCCAACGCTCAAAAATATATTTATGGTTAAATATTAAAAATTCATTTCTAACGATTAAAAAAAGAAAGGAGAACCTCTAATGATTAAAGATTGATATTCAGTGCTCAAAAACCCTTTCTATACTTAAAAAGTTCAATACTCACTTTTTAACGAATCTAAGGTAAGAAACTCCCTGATGATTGAAGATTGATATTCAATTTTTCAAAACATTTCTTATAGTTACAAACTTCAAAATAATTTTTTTAACGATTGCAAAAAGAGAACGACCCTAATGATTAAAGACATATCGCACCTTTCAATATTAAATATGTGCTACATTTCAAAACACCTGTCTTGGTCCTGCCTATAGCTTAGTGCGGTTCTAGATTTTAAACAATGTCACCCACGCTAATCTGTACTCAGTTTAGATTAATTGCTATGTGCCCCCGTTTGGTTGGTCTTTGTAAAAGGGTTGTTTGCAATCAAACCGAATTGCAGGACGCCAATGAGTCAATAAACTAAGAAACAGCTTAAATATCTGCCCGTAAATGATCTTTTGGAAAAACGCTCGGATACGTATAACTTAATTTTTATCCGGCATTTTTCTAGATATATTGCTTGTATACAGGGTTGTCGATGAAGAAGATATGACATCGTCATATGCTTTTTTAAATGCAATACTCTATATATTTTTCGGGATATCCAAAGAGCTCCTCATAACGATTTCACCGATTTATAACCTATGGTGGGATTATTTTTGGAATTTATTTGAAAAAATTTAATTGATAACATTAAGAAATAGTGCAACGCGATACAATTATTATTAATAACCTTACTCTTTGATCATAGCCTTAGAACTGACAATAGAAAAGTCAAGTATACTCTGACACTGATAAAACGCAGTTTTATTTCAAGTAAAGTTTATATGTCTTTACTTTGACTTGTTTTATAATACGTAGTAGACACTTATCTTGTTCAAAATGTGTCTAAGTGAGATGAAACGGAATCAGATTCTTATGATGATCAGCTACGGTTATCGCAAAATAAGTAGAGTGGAAGTTTGCGAGCTATTTAAAGTAGTACACCCAAATCGAGAACCAATAAAACTGTTAAAAAATATCTCTAAAATATGAGCAGCATGGTTGTGTGAGAGACTTACCTAAAATTGATAGATCGAAAGTAGATGGCGAGACTAAGTTAGATGTCCTGTTGGTTGTGCAAGATAATCTTCATTGTGCTACTTGCCATATAGCTGCAGAATTCATCAGCCACAAAATTATCTGAAAATTTTAGCATCATCAAAAATATTACCACTTTAAAATAAATCTAGTCCACGAACTGTCTGAAGACGATTTTGGTCGTCTCGTGGAACATTCAGAACAGCTGCAAATAATATGTGATCATGATAGAATGTTTGTTAGAAATATTATATTTTTAGATGAAACAATTTTCACATTAAATGGCGAAGTTAATAGACAAAATTGCAGATATTGAGACAAGGAATTTTCAGAACAGCTGCAAATAATATGTGATCATGATAGCATGTTTGTTAGAAATATTTTATTTTCAGGTAACACAATTTTCACATTAAATGGCGAAGTTAATAGACAAAATTGCGGATATTGAGACAAAAATAATCCTCACTGGATATAGGAGGCTCCCCGTCAACATCCTCAGAAAGTAAAATGCTGTAATTCCTGATAGTCCTAGAAACGAAATTTGGTTCCAATAATCCCCATTGTTCTCGTCATGTGCACGACTACTTAAATTTATTTTTTAATAATCGCTGGGTGGCAGACGTGCGATTATTGAGTGGCCAGCTCGATTCCCGGATCTAACCTCGCTGGATTTCTTCCTATGGGGTTACCTAAAAGGCAAAGTTTTTGCTAACATACTTAAAAGCGTGGAAGATTTAAAGCAACAGATACGCAACGATAACGTTTAGAATGAGTTCGTTTCTCGCTTAAGCAATATCCTATGACGCTCGACGAGCGGTGTGTGTACCAAGATGTTGATTGACATGGTTCTTGGATAGTTGTAGGATGTAGTTAGGAGGAAACAGATGTCCTGGGAGTGAGTTTCACAGTGATGCAGTGCGCCAGATAAAGGAGTTCTTGTAATGCAATGTTCCAGGTGTTTCCAGTTGAACGACGAACTGGTGCGCTCTTGCCGTCTGTCGTGACTGTCTGACAGGCGCTGCCAGGGGCGAGATGAGGCGGGCCAAATCCTGGGAACATCTGCCGTGAAAGTATCTGTAAAATAGGGACATCTCGGCCACATCTGCGGTGATCCAGACTATCCAGATTCCGGGTCAACTCCGGGTCACCGACGAGACGCACAGCTCTCTTCTGAATAGAACCCAGCAGCTTTAGGGTGTGCTTTGGTGCGGCATCCCAGATGTGTGAGCAATATTCTAAGCACGGTCTTATTGCGCTTAGTAGAGTAAGAGCAACTGCTGCGGTGTATACAATTTTTTTGTTGCGAAATAGCGCATCAAGCTTCTGAGAGGATTATTTTGCGATGTTAGCAACGTGGTCATGCCAGGACATATTGCTGTTGACCGAGACACCCAGTAGTCAGATTGACGAGGATGAAGGAATAATCGATCCTGCCAGAATGATATCAGGGCCCGCCGCGCATTGTGGCCCTCTTGGTAAACGTGGTTGCTTGGGTCTTTGCTGCATTGAACTGGACCAAATTTCTGTCGCCCCGAGTTAGATCTTTCTGCAGATCTTAATTAATTGCTGTAATCTGCTCCTGTCTGGGGTGCTAAGTCTCAGTCGCTTTTAAGGGTTTTTCTGATCTAAATTGAGAGACAAGGGTACTGTTATCTGCAAAACTGTAAACAGGATTATTCGTGTCGATCAGCAGGTTATTAATATAGATGAGGAACAAAGTTAGTGTGGGTATTGTAACCTGAGGCACGCCCGTTTTAATGGTGAATGTATCTGGGATGTGTCCATCAACTGCAAACTATCTATAATTTTAACTCCGGCTATAACGTTCAATATTCCGTTTGTAGTAGGTTAATATAATCGGACGGTCGACGGGGTTCCCAGTGGTGATTCCCAGTAATCGACTTTATTTGGGAATTTTCTATGATAGAAAAGATAGAGATTATTAACACCATTGGCATCGTCAAAGAGGAACTTGCTAGAAGAAAATAATTTGCAAAAACCACAGTTTCTACAACTTGGAGCAATCGGAAAAAATCAAACAAGTAAGTGAAAACAAATCGCAAAGGATTAAGAACATTATAAATCTTGTTCGTCCAGGTTACAAAACAACAAACAAAACATAACGCATTTTTTACGAGAAAAGAATTTAATTTTTTTTTTATCTTGTTTGTATGTATGTATTTTGTATTTATTTCAGTTTTATTTCAATAAGCGTAATGTAGGTAATCTATGTATTCCTATTATTCATAACACATAAATAGAATTTGCTCTTAGTTAGCTTAGTCCTTTATTTAAAACAAATAAAATTATGCATATTCATTGTTGTGGTGGATTTTTATAGTGTACCTCCGATTATAACGTACACATTTTTTCTGCCTAGGTTGCATCTTATAACCGGAGTCTACTGTATAATATTCCAATACCTGAGGTATTAAGTCGTCGTATTAAGAGCTGTAAAATTTCAGAAACAAGCCAATTTGTCATATTAAAAAAAAATCATGTGTGCAGTTCACACGAGGCAGAAGTGAAACCTTCATAAAACTAAACTCAAAAACGATAACAGCACGTGGTGTGCTCAAGCCATCACCCATCCAAGTACTAACCACGCCCGACGCTGCTTAACTTCAGTGATCGAACGAGAACTACTTCTTACTGCTTAATTTCAACAACTGTTTAACTATATTCTATCTTCCTTTCTGGTACGTTACATCATATAGATCTATATGTTCGTCTCTCTTGTGTGTCGTTTCATCGAGCCCCAATGGTGCTAAAGCTGCTGCAAGCTCCTTTTCAACGTAGTTTAACCTATGAATCCATGGTAATAATATAAAACAAGTAACTGAAAAGTAAGATATCCGGTTTCATATTTATATAGACCGCTATAAGTAGTAAAAATGAAATAAACCGGAAAGATCCAATTTACCACACAAAACCCACCTCTGTTAAAATTTACACCCGACTGCTCAGACAGTTAAGCCAGACAGTTTAGCAAAACAGGGGGTTCGGTATTGAGCCATCATCGTGTTAATGGCTGAACAGTTTTAAGGAGGCACTTTCTCTCGAATTAAAACATAGTTAAAAAAATACATTATTCAACGAGCATGTAATGAGGGCGATTACACATGAGGATGAAGGTTGGCGACACTGACACTAGCGTAATAGACATTATAGGCGTGTACAGGGTGTCCCAAATTCGAGCCTCATCATTGGGATCTCGGAAACTAGAAGTTCCGTAGTTTGATGCTGATCAAAATGCCATCTTACAAGTTTAAAAATTCCGAACACTCCCGAAGATTTTTGGAAAAAACCGAATATTCGCGATTTCATTTTTATGTTTTTATGACTCTATTTGAATAGATATAACGAAATAAGTTTCACATTTTTAATGTTACTTTTTCTGTTCTTCAAGATGGTGTTTTCAGATTTTCTAGCCGACGTTTCGTCTTTGAGCTGCCATCATCAACTTTGTTTTTTTAAAGGCCCTGGATTTTTTATTACGGATTTTAAAAGCTTCTAAGGTCGCAAAACCAATGATGTATCGCACTTATTCGAAAAATTTATATTAGTGACATTTTCCATAAGAACTCATGTGTTAGAGAGAGACAGAAAATATATTTTTGATAGGATTAAAAACAAAAACCTTTTTTTACGCATTAACGCGTTCCATAAAGAAAGGTAAAAAGCTATCATATGAAGTGGTTAATATATAATATAATTATTAAAGTGACAACCATCAAACCATAGGCTCTAGGCTATATTTTTAGCAATTTACCCAAGTAAATAGTTGTGTGGGAAGATTTGGAACAAATAATAAATTTCACATTCTCACTGTTATATCGCACTTTTTCAAAAAAAATCATTTTAATGATTTTCTGGTACGATCTTACCAAAAATTTGTTTTCTGTCTCTCTCTAACACATGAGTTCTTATGAAAAATGCCATTAATATGAATTTTTCGAATAAGTGCGATATATCATTAATTTTGGGACCTTAGAAGCTCGTCAAATCCGTAATTAAAAATGCAGAGCCGTATTTAAAGAAACAAAGTTGATGATGACAGCTCATAGATGAAACGTCGGTTTGAAAATCTGAAAACACCATCTTGTAGTAAAGAAAAAGTAACAATGAGAATGTGAAATTTATTTTGTTATATCGATTTAAATAGAGTCATAAAAAAATAAAAATTAAACTGCGAATTTTCGGTTTTATGCAAAAATCATCGGAAGTGTTCGGAATTTTTAAACTTGCAAGGTGGCATTTTAATCAGCATCAAATCGCGCAACTTTGCCTCCATTTAACCGACCTCGTATCTCTTCTAGTTCCTGAGATTCCAATGATGAGGCTCGAATTTGGGACACCCTGTACATTATTAGGCTCAACTAAGTAAGGCTAAAGGGAAGGAGATCAAACGCAATGTTATTATTTTGGTCATGGTTTGTTGACGGTAAATGAGCTTAAGATCTCACCGCCAGAGGACGTCCGTGTCTTATGTGATACGAAAAATACATGGTTTCTTATGAACATAGTCGACATTTTTGACTTTTTCTTTATTGGAAACGAATTATTTGATGTTATTTAACCCCTAATCACAGCTTTAGTGTATAAGTTGTACCTTAACCATCGTAGTGCGGTCTCGGTGGCGGCAAATTAAAAGAAAAATAATTTATTTGTGTATGTGTCAAGCCTTCCTGTTTGGAATGGGCAGCCAAGATCTGTAAAAATTGTAAGCATAAATCGTTAGCGATTTTGCTCCATTCGCTCGTTGCTATTTCATTTTTTAGAGGCTGTAACTTAAAGTAGTTAATTTTTGTAGATGTTTTTCCATACTTTTTAGAATCCGTTTGCTTAAAATAACGAGTTTAGTTCTATAGACTTTTTTTTTGGCGTTTGTGTAAAAAATTAATAAAATATGTTATTCACATTATTTTTCATCATTTATTTTTTGATCAAGAAACTAGAATAAAATGTTTTTATGCAGTTTTATTTTAGGTTACCCTCTAATTGAATTATTTGCAATGAGCAAAATATTTATTCTTACTAATTAATATCTGAGAACAATTAGAAATCATTACTGTATTATTCACAAGCATACAGAGAGAGGATATTGATGAATATGATACAAAATTTATCATAATTTTCTTGATATGAAATAAAAATAATCAGCTGAATTCTCAAAATTACATCTTTTATTTCATGATGCAAAGTACAAAACAACTTCTGCCTAGATTAACTTTATCCGAACCAATGACATAAACGTAATAAAACACAATTAACGCCAAATTTTTTAACAAAAAACGCGAAATAATCACATATTCTCCATTAGACACCGTGTTAAAAATGTATCACATGGAATCGCAGCGCCAACTATGACAAGATTGTGAACTATTACAAAAGTATGACAGAAATCCGAATTTCGGCCATTGCCGAGTGCTCTCCTTCCTTCTAGCCCTCTTTAGGCTCAACTTTGGTTTAGCTGATATCACTTTAAAAAGTTAAGCTTATAGATTTTCTCTATAAACATTGTATTGCAATTTTTTTCTGGAAATTTCTTGGAGGATATTTCTATTATTTTCACTTTATGGGTAAGTTTGAGGTAGTACAGTATTTGTCTTTTAAAATTTTAAAATTACTAAATAGCATCTTTATCAAAATTAAACATTCTACTAGTCTGTGATGTTCATTGTGCTCGTATCGTTACAATGAATAATATACTTATTTAACCTATTTCTTAACTTGCGAGAAAATGACTCGTTAAAAATTTTCAGCCCGTAAAACGATGGCTCAATAACGAAACCTCTGTTTTTCTTAACTGTCTGGGTAGTCAGGCGTGAATTTTAATAAGGGTGGGTTTTTGTGTGGTAAATTGGATCTTTCCCGTTGATTTCATTTTACACCTTATCTAGCTATCTTTACATTTGTGTTATATTATTTCTTTGGATTCATAGCTTAAATTACATTAAAAAGGAACTTACAGCAACTCTCTAAAAGCAAGGAATAGTTTTCGCTTAACTTATTTTCTAATATAAGGCTAATTTACGGTTGACGTTTTACAGCTCTTAATACGACTTAATTTCTCACCCTGTTTTGCGTAGCTGGCTGTTTGTTCGTTTAGGGATGTATTCTAATACATAAGGGTATTCGTATAAATTTTTCCACGCAAATAAAATAATCTTATGCAATTTTTCTAATTCTCTAAGTTTACCAACGTAAAATAAGTGCTTCAAAAGTTTAGTTGCTGTGTGCTCTGTCAACAATAATTATTCCTTATCGTTCAAACCAACTCATACTATTGTCTTAAATCATACAAAGCTCATACCATTATATATGAATATCATGCTTGCTAGCATGACAGGAACTATTTCCTGAATAGTCTTATCCAAACTATTCTTGGAAAATATCTCCCATACGCTTCCTGGACTTGCAGAGACATAACTTGAAATTTATTTCACCATCGCAATACTAATATACTTACTGTTGGTGCAGGTAGTTCCTTATTAGCTGACGAAAACGATGATTGATTTTAATCCGTTAATTTTAGTTATAAATATAAAACGGGAAAAATATCGATAGTACTTTTAATATGCCATCCAGAACAAATCAGGATTGATTACTGAAAGAAATATAATGTAATTTGATGAGGACTTTGAACAAAAGAAGATCATAAAGTCAACTGAGAGAAAAAGAAGGAACCAACCATAGTAAGGTTTTTATCGAAGAACCTTACTTCACACTCACAAGTCAACTGCTAAAATTCTACAGTATTTAAGTGAAGATCTTCTGTCAAGACACAAAACTGATTGATATCATCTGCATAAGATGAAGCTGTATAACCGAGATGTGATATTTTAATTTTCGGAATGTTAGTTGAAAATATGTCGCCATTTGATGCCGATTTCTTGCAGCCAGCCGAGACGAGATAATGCTAGCGAGTTCTCTCGACAGGAACTTCTTTCTCTATGTCTATGGCACAATATTATTTTATGTAGGCTAAGTTAAGCAAACATTTTCTTCTACTGACTTGCATTTTTAAAATACTGTATTTTCATGTATACATATGGTGGTGTTTCACTTTTGATGGACAGGCATCAACTTTCCTTAATTTAAATGGTGTCTCTTTCCTCTAAAAGTTTTATATACTTATATTATGTAAGTATATAGAAATTTTCCATTATTTATTAGTTATTTTCTTGAATATACCTACTTGTTTTTAAATAGCCTATCCTAATGAATTATTTCCTGTTCGTTTAATGTTTAACTCAGGGTTGCAAAAATGTTGATTGCCAATTTGGGGAATTTTGTTTTTTTTTTTAATAGTCGGGAGAAAGTTTTATTTTCTAAATATCTCGTAAAGTCTTTCAGATAAAGTTATATTCTATACAAAAATATTACTTATTTCTTCTCTATAAAAAGACGTTATAGAATTTTTGTTTAACGTTTTACCAACTTCCAGGTTCGTATTTAACCTAAATATTTTAAACACTTTTATAATGAACTTTTTTCACTGGATGCAATAATTATGTATAGTCTCAACTTTTCGTCATAAAATATCCATTTTAAATTTTAATTCCTATTACGGACCTGATTTGTATTTTATTTGTCAAATGAATATAACGAGCCGTTATTTTTATGCTAATTACATTACAATATAAAAAATGCTGCTGATCGTGCCCCAATATTTTTTTTTATATGCGACTATGTGAAATATTTGGTAACAACCCCTAGGTATCTAGAAGGCTTATAGTAGAATTAAGTCATCTTGTAGCAAAATTGCTCCAAAATATCCAAAATATGTTACTAAAAAAAACCAGATCATGCTTAAGAAATAATAGAGGCGACTCCTATCATCTAGATTAGTTGCATTTGAACTTGTTCTTTCCTTTGAAATTGTATTTATTAGAGTTTTATTTTCAAGTTTGTGTGACCTTATTTTTTTCAATAATTATGATTTTGATATTGTTGTCCTTTAAGATTGTTGCTTGAGGCTTTCTATATCGACTTGTCACTTCCTTAATTTTTGTATGCATGTTAAAGATGTCATACCTATTTTTCTTGAAGTTGTTCTAGGCATTTTGTAGACATCCACTTTCCGTTTGTCTTTCTAAACTTTTTCCTAACGCTTTTATTAATTTGTTTGTACTCTGTCCGGTATGCTTTACATTTCCATTTTTCTATCATGAGCCCAAGATGTCATCCATTCTTGCTTTTTGCCGTTTACTGTGATTCCGATGCTTTGTTCTTGAATGTTCGTTGTATTGCCTTTATTTCGTTCCAAATGGTCTCAATGTCCTCTTCCTATGCATACTTCTCTGTTGTTTCAGATTTTTGTTTAATTTTGGAGCTTATCTCTTGCCTTTTGTTATGAAGGAACTGCGCCAACGAACTAACAACCATTTTTCCAGACTTTCTTCTCTGTCTTACCGAAAAGGGATTTACCCATCTTCTTAGAAAGTCAGTCAACTGCAACCTGTTTCAAAAAAGGCAAAAAAACCATGCCCTCAAACCATCGCCCAATTGTCTTGCTTCCAATAATCTCCAAAGTCATGGAACGTGTAGTCAATCAGCAACTACTCGAGACCAACAGAATAATTAGCGATAACCAATACGGCTTCCGCAGAGATTGACAGGAGATATATTGGCCTATGTCACTCATATATTGAGTAGGGCAACTGAGAACTACGGAGAATCTCGAGCGATTGCCTTGGATATTTCGAAGGCATTTGACAGAGTTTGGCCTAACGGATTGCTCAACAAACTGCTGTCCTTCGGACTGCCAGCGTCCCCCTGCAGCTGGCTTGCCAGTTTCCTTAAGAACCGATTTCTGCACGTTGCAGTTGATGGGCACATCTCACCATTAATGCAAAAGTGCCTCAGGGCGCAATACTTTCACCAACTCTGTTCCTCATCTATATTAATGACCTGCTGACCGAAATCAATAATTATGTTTACAGTTTTGCAGATAACAGTACCCTTGTTTCCTAATTTAAATTAGAAAAACCTTTATCAGCGACTGAGACTTATCACCGCAGACAGAAGCAGATTACAAGAATTAATCAAGATCTGGAGAAAGTTCGAACCTAGGGCGACAGGAACTTAGTCCAGTTCAATGCAGCAAAAACCCAAGCAGCCACATTTACCAAGAAAGCCACTACGGCGCCGGCAGGTCCTGACATCATTATGGCAGATTCGAACATTCCTTCATCCTCGTCAATCGGACTACTGGGTGTCTAGGTTAACAACAATATGTCTTGGCATGACCACGTTGCAAGCATCGCAAAATCAGCCTTGTAGAGGGTTGGTGCGCTATTTCGCAACAACAAACTGTATGCAACGCAGCAGCTACTCTTGCTCTACAAAGCGCAAATAAGACCGTGCTTAGAATATTGCTAATACATCTGGGGTGCCGCACCTAAGCACACTCTAAAGCTGCTGGATTCCATTCAGCTCGTTGGCGACCCGGAGTTGACCCGGGATCTGGATAGTCTGAATTACCACAGACACGTCGCAAAGATATCCCTGTTTTACAGATATTTTCACAGCAGATGTTCCCAGGATTTGACCCGCATCATCCCAACCCCCATCAGCGACGCCTATCAGACAGTCGCGACAGGCGGCGGGAGCGCACTCATCGTATAACTAGAAACATCTAGAACGACGTTTTACAGGAATTCCTTTGTCTGGCGCACTGCATCACTGTGAAAATCACTCTCAGGATATCTGTTTCCCTCGAATTACAACCTACATTTCAAAAACCGTGTCAATCAGCATCTTCGCACACACACCGCTAGTCGAGTGCCATATGATCTTCCTTTACTGTATGTGCCACTGTTATAAAAAAGTTGCGCGACGTATATTTTTCTTTATTCTTTTTCTTTTGACTTTCAAGAATCTCTTGAGTTTACATCCATTATGACAGGATTATGGTAGTTATTAATATCTCTTCCAGGATAGGTTTTTCCAGATTTTATATACCGCTTGAATTTCAGGTTCAGCAAAATGAAATCAATTTGATTTCTGAGAATCTATCTGTCTGCAGGTCACCTCCAGGTATACGGTCTTCTACGATGTTGTTTGAAAAAAGTGTTTGCTATAAGGAAATTATTGTCTACGCAGAACTACGTCAATTTGTCTCCCTTGTCAGTTCCTGTGCCAAGACCACCTCCTATATTATCACCATCAGCATCGCTAAAATTTTGGCGATGAAATCTCCGACAACCATGGTTATCTCATTTTTTTAAGTCGTACTATCTCCTCTATTTTGTTGTAAAATTCTTCAATTGCCTGATCTGTTTTGTCATATGTTGGGGCATAAATCTGGATTATATTTTAGGTCCTATGGGCTGTTTATAATTTTAATTTCGCTACTTTAAATGGAGAAAGTCTATACAACCGACTGCTCTTTTCTGCCGGAAACGAAAAAATAGCTGTACCATATTAGTGTTCTTGATCAATGTTTTATATTCTACTGTAATTAATATGAAAACTGCAGCTTGGCAACTAAAATACAAATCAGAGCCGCAATAGGGAATAAAACCTGATAATGGATCCGTTATATAGAAACGTTCAGAAATGCTATTTTATGATACCTATATGGTTATATTCAGTTAAAAGCTATTTGAAAAGATTAAATAGACGCCCAGATCCGCATTGAAAAAATATGCTGTATGTAACTCCTAGGGAAAACAATGTAGACAAATTCTCTTATAGAGATGAAAAATGATAAAGCCTTTGGAAGAAAAGTTTTTTTTTTGTTTAAAGCTTAGAAAAAGTTTAAAAAATTATAATATTTTTTTAATTTTTTTCAATATCTCCGTAAGTTTAAGAAAAAATTGAAAACCCTGTTAACGAATTTTAATTGTTCCCTAAAAAGACAACACTCTCTCGAGCGAGAATTTGCATCTGTGAACGACACGAGAGCTTGTTTTCACGTATTAAAGAGATTTGATGAGTGGTAGGCTCTTCTCATCTCGTCTCGTCTTGACGTCTTCATCAGCTTTATATAGTTACAATGATAAACCTTGTTGGGTTCTCTTTATTGTTTTCAGCCAGGCTTCTTGTCTTTACTTAAATCGACTCTGTCTCATAAACCATTTACTACAGAATGGGCAACTGGATGGTAGTTTAAATTTTAAAAAACTTCGAAGAATTATATAAACAATTAAATTGTTTGTATCTTATTCTTAACATTCTGCGCTACTCTAAATTAGGCAGTTAATTTAAAGCTGCCCTAAAACGTTGAAGGGTAATGGGCCGTAATTAATGCTTCCTTGCTTTAAAGCTTTTAAATCCCCTACGATTGATTTTAGCTTTTATAGGTTTAAAGCGCCAATAAAAGGGATTGTTAGTTCAATATTCAAGTCGTTTATTTAATAGTTCCAGATTAAAATTGCAATATTTTTGTCGTTAAAAATCTGAAACGCCGAGAACAATAGCAATTTTTAATTGACATTCGATATGTGTCTGAAATCGGACACTAAATCAAGTTCAAATTAGCCAATCAGTTTCGATTTATAAGAGAAAACACATAATAACATTCCATTCGTATTTTTTACGTTAATTAACAAACTAAACGACATGTGACGTGTGACAATGTGAATTCCAGTAAAGAACAATTAAAATGTGCAGTTGAACGGAACGCAGGGTCGGAGCACAATCCAGTATAACAAACAAATATTATCATTGTTGAGAGGCTGTATTGTAAATGGTGTCTCATTTATATTTTTTCTCAGACCAAATAAATGCGCATAGCAAAACTGTCAAAAATATGCAACTTTTGTTTTTATATGGCTCATTTATCCGTCATTTCGCTGGTTACCGATTCCAAATATACTAACTCTTTCTTTAAAAGTAACTGAGAAAAAATACGAAACAGTGCCATAAAATCAAGGCATTAAACCGACTCATTATTTTATACCGTTCTATTTTCCCTGCAATAATTTTTCTCCTTATTCTCACGTAACTTACAAGAGATGGTCAATGAGGAATAGCACAATTTAACATTTTTTGACAACTTGGCGATGCTCATTTTGCTTCTTCTGATAAAATTCCTGGCGGCTCATGAAAAGTCTTAAAACGCTTATATTTAAAATTTTCTGGCATATCTTCAAACATGTGAGCAGAGCTGAAAGTCCAGCAAGGTTTGTAACGGGCCAGATTTTCGATTTCGCTTATTCATTCACCGAAATGTCAAGCATCTGAAAGCCGGCAACTTGCGGTACCAAA
Source organism: Pissodes strobi (assembly GCA_016904865.1). Lineage (NCBI taxonomy): Eukaryota > Metazoa > Arthropoda > Insecta > Coleoptera > Curculionidae > Pissodes > Pissodes strobi. The sequence goes on along the minus strand of JAEQML010045104.1, from coordinate 13,575 downwards.
TTTATTCTGTATACTTAAGCTTAAGGTTGCCGCATTTATTAATGTAAATTAATTTTATTCTACATATAGGTTAATGATATATTTGTTCTAGCTTTTTTAACACTGTTGTGGCCTTGAGTAGCTGTTTTGATCATCCCTTTCTCTTATGTTGACTAAATTTATTTTAGTTGACAAGCGAACCACAGGTCGCTTAAGTTCAGGGGCGGATCCAGGATTTATCTGAGGGGGGGGGGGGGATTGAGAATAAAGGGACAAAACGCACTAAAAAAAAAAAAAAAAAAAACAAACAACACGAATTTATTATATAAAATTTTTTTATTCGGGGGGGGGGCGAAACCCCCCTCTCCCCCCCCCCCCCTCTAAATCCGCCACTGCTTAAGTTTGATCAAATCACTAAAATAGATATTATGTTATTAGTATAACGTTGCTAAATTCATATTACATTAATTATGTTTGCTGGCCATTCTATATTTTTAACAATTGAGTTAATAAAGCCTACTGTGAAGCCCCATTAGATCCGTCAAATTCATTTTTTATTTTCGGTTGAAATATTTCATAACTTTTTGGGGGTACTGATTTGCTTTATTTCAATCTCCGGCTGATAACGTCTGATAACTTTTTGGGAACTCTTATCTTTCCCCACGGCAGGCTGCAATTTTTGTAATATTCGGTTGGTAGTTCCGAGTAATAGGAATGGGCTATCTTCCCATAATTGTTGCTTTCGATTCGGATTTTTAAAGGTTTACTATTTCATTTAGGAGTATTTCCTAGTATTTCTTGAAAAGTTTAATTTTAGTTTCTTATTTGTGCATTCCTCATAACGAATCGTTAGAATCGCTTGGCATTTCTCGGCTCTATCACTTTTTCTGATTCGACGTTTGTTTTTTTTCTAATGTCGTGGAAGTGGAAAGGCAAATTGACTGAAACGGATGCAGAGTTCTTCTAGAAATACCCTTCGGTGTGAGAGGAAGCATTTTGCTTTAGTGCAGTCATAGTGGACTCAACTTTCTGTATTGTGTTAATAGTACCCTTCTAGGGAATCTGTGAGTGAGTCCCTAACAGTGCTTAACACTACCAAGTTATTGGGTAGGTAAGCTTTTTCTGGAATTAATTTTTTTTATTGCTTGTGAAACACATGGACGCCATGATGCTAAAGGCTATTTTCCATTATTTCTAAAGGCTTTCCGAGCTCATCTTACAAGATCGAGACCGTTAATTCTCCAGCCACCCTCCGACTCAAAAGAGGTAATTATTGCTAAAGTTTTTTGTCTAATTTAACGATTTAATAATCGCCTTATCTGTGTTAGCCTTTATTTACATTGACCACCGTTTGCATTGAGTTATTTTACCTATTTCCTTTTATCATAATTTATTTTTTATATTCAAGTTGTTTGTACCTTTTGTATTTCTTTTATTTGCTGATGGTCATTGAAAATCCATTGATAATTTTTGGGGATTTGTTTTATAAAGAAAATATATTTATGCAAGGGGGGCTATAGTTTTTTTCCATCGAAATAAGGGGCTTCGTCTAATTAGTATTGGGTTATTACAGGGTTTTATCACCGGGCTATACCACTGCCAGTTTTATCAGCGGGCTATCGAGTCCTCTGCCAGTTTTACCATCGGGGCTATCAAGTGCCATTGCAGTACCTGGGTTTTGCTACAGGTGCCCGGCGCCTCCACCAGAGGTACTTCCTACCTACACTACTGAGCTCGACGAACCGGATCTAATGAGGTATCGTTGACTGTGTTGTAGTGTAATCTCTTACTATTGATATATATTTGATTGATATTTTTTCCTGCCAATTAATAATCCTTTTCAATATTTAAATATAAATTTTGTCTTGTTGGCCAAGCTTTAAGATAGCTTAAGTTTATTCACACATTTATTTTCCTGGTCAATTGATAATCGTTTTTTTTTCTGATATTTAAATATAAATCTAGTCCTGTCGGCCAAGCTTTCAATAATTTTATTCTTCATTTATTAATTTGTCTATCTGGTCGATTGATATAATTAATGTGGCCTTTTATCAATTGATATTATTATCGCTATATTTATAATTCGCGCAGATACTAGCGCACGCATATGTATATGCAACAAGCTTAGGTAAATCAAAGTGATCACTTCGGACTGTAGTGTTTAGAGTATTTAGGTGTAAGGCATACAGTACCGAGTTAACAACAGAATTGGTCTCAGTACAATCATCATATTGTACTATTATTATTAATACCTTAATAGTCTTTGACATTCCTTCGCCTGTTAGATTCAACAATTTTCATAAACTTTTTCTAATATATTCTCCTAAATAAAATTCTCGTCGCCTTTAAATTGCAAAAATGCCACTGTAAGATTGTTGCTGTTAAAAAAAAACCTCGAAGATAATAAATTGATCCGTAAATTTAGATTGTGTTTTCTTGTTATATTAAGATTGAGTTCCTTTGTTTGATAAGCGTGCCTAACAACCCGGTACAACTCCAGCGGAGCTTATCTAGTTTAGTTGGTAAGAACTGGTAGCGCTCTAGAACTCCACTCCCGAAGCCGGATATTGCAAACACTACTCTCCGGTGTTAGCTTTGTTTTTAATTAAAATGTTTACATGCTTACCTTTTAACTTTAATACGAAAAACGTCTTGCATTGGCTTGGTTTTATTTTGCCTAGATTTCTTTTTATTTGGGTTATTAGTTGTTAGATAGCTCGTACTATTTTGGAAAGGCGAGTCGCCATTGATGTTTTTAACGAGGCGGAAATTGAGATTTATTTTGGCACGTTTCTCTTAATAAAGTATTTCCTTTCGGCAAACTCGTGTAAGTAATTAGAACAGGCTTTGGTACATTAAAATGCGGGAGCACTATTTTCGAAATCAACTGAAAAGTTGTTGAGGGAGACATGTGATGCGCAAGCCGTATTTCGACTGGCCAGTCGTAATTCTTGAAGTGGGAATTTTAGAGGAAGTCCCTTTGCCTTTGGTTGGTTGGTTAATTATTTACCTTAAAATCACCTCATTATAAGTATAAATCTATGACATTCAATTGACTTATCACATTCAGGACTTGACAGATTGCAAACGTTGTAATTTTAATAGCTAACTACTTTTATTTATAGATGGCTTTCCTTTGAAAAAGAGTTCAAATTTTGGTAATTATTGGATGTAGCACCATCATAGAAGTTTCAAATTTTTTACATTTTTAAGGAATTCTAATGCGAATTTAAAAGAATAGTATATTGTGTAACTAGGAGGAAAAGCAAAACATTCCTGGACGACTGTGGTAGTTGCTGGACGAGGCGCAGCCGAGGCCAGCAACACAGGAGTCCAGGAATGTGCTTTTCCTACGAGTTGCACATACTATTTTTTATCCGATCGAAATTAATTAGAATACGTACTTATATAAATAGAGCCAAATATTACTCTAAATAAAAACGGTGTTTTAAATTTAAACTCAACATCATATCAAGTTTTGAATCGAGCGAGCTTGACGTTTATTACGTAGCTACGGAAACTACAGCTAAATGTTACTTTTGATAGACGTCAGATCTGACAAACAAGGCGTTTGAATATGACAGAAATGTTACATTCCCGGCCTAGGACGGGAATGTTATATTCCCGGACAGTTATTTTCTATTCTTGTACAGTTATTGCATGTTGCCAAGCAACGAATACAATATACTGGAATCATGACTTTTGCGGTGAGAAAACACATCGGAAAGGTGTCGTTTTTCGTCCGATCGGATAAAAAATAAATTAGCGAAAACACTTTGAACTGGATTTGGTTGGCTTTTGCTGGTTTGGGTTATTTTCGGTTGGCTTGAATTAATTTTGGATGTCTTGGGTTGGTTTGGGCTAGCTTGTGTTGTGTTGGATGCGTCTAGTAAGTGAGAAACGTAGCACGCACATTCAGTGCGTGCTACGTTCATTATCTTGGATTAGTCTGGTTAGATAATTGATTCAAATGAATTTCCGTCTATTTATTTTATATTAAAATATCATTTTAATCGTATATATTGATGTATCATATGTCTTTAAAAACCCCTAGATTTTTATGACGGGATTTTATACATCTGTCTAATTTATTGGTTATAGCCCATTATAATAATTAATCAAAATTATAAAAAATATGCATAACATCTTATTTCCTCCAATATATTCATTCAAATTTACTGCTTTAAGACATTTAAATACTTACAAATGTAAAAATGGCTATAATCAACTGTTACCCAAAATTTCCCTCGAAAACTTCGTAAGGGTCATTAAATTGGACTCTATGTCAATTTTCACCCTCGGATATGGACCGAAGCGGTTTTAGCAATTAAAAATATGCAAGTAACGTAAAAAGTAATAATTTCGTACTGAAAGATTAACTGTCTTATTGTGGCGACTAAAACCAGAATAGTGACTTAGGATAATAATATACGTGTTAAACGTAAATTTTTTAGGCACGCATGTGGAAAGTTGCAAACCACATGAGTGCCTTAATAGCTATTTATGATATAAGTGTGAAAAGTACTCGTTTAAGGCATGAATATGGAAATTTGCGGAACGAGCGAAGCGAGTTTTGCAATACATACGAGTGCCTTAAACGTACTTTTCAGACGTAAGTATGTCTTACAAGATTTTTTCTACGAGCATAATGAACATTGGCTTTTTTAAAATTACTTCTGTATATTTACCTGAATTTGTCGTTTTGATTATCATAACAATTAGATCATCATGGTGATCCTATGTTATTTATTTCAAATTGTTTTTTTTTATTCTGCCTCAAAAAGTTATTTCCAAGAACCTAATGGAGAGAATGGACTCTTCAGACATAGAAAATAGTGATTTAGCTTCATCAGACGTAGAAGAATCTGCGAGAATAGCCATGAATTCGCTTCTACCGGCCCGGTCAAGGATCCAATATGAAAATGCATATAAACGTTTCGAAAAGTGGTGTAGTGGAAATAAAATAAAGAATCTCACCGAGACTGTCTTACTAGCGTATTTCCAGCAGAAGTCCACACAACAAAAGTCTTCGTCCCTTTGGAGTCATTATTCCATGTTAAGGGCAATGCTATCAAAAGAGAAAAACATTGATATAAGCAGGTACAATAATTTAATATCTTTTTTGAAAAGGAAATCGGAAGGTTATAAGGCGAAGAAATCAAAGGTTTTTCCAAAGCAAATGTCAAATTTTTTTTAACAAGGGCCAACGATGACGATTTTTTGCTCATGAAAGTCACACTAATCATTGGAATCGCAGGAGGGTGTAGGAGAGACGTGCTGTGTCGGATGACTATTGAATACGTCACAGACAAAGGTGACATTTACTTAATTAAAATACCTGATACTAAAACGAAAACCTGTCGAGAATTTGTTATTAGTGGTGGTTCAATTGTAGAAATTAATTTAGTGGAGATTGTTCGAAAGTATGAGCGTCTGCGTCCTGTAGGCATTACCAAAAATCGATTATTTTTCCAATATAGAAAAGGCGTGCCCATAAAACTGCCCATAGGCATACTTTTGGAGCTATGCCGAAAAACATAGCTACTTTCCTTGGATTGCCCGACCCGGTAATTTTTCAGTTTAACAACCATTCAATTACAGACTTAAAACAAATATTCACTGATTCTAAGCAACGTCCAGAATACAGTCTATACCATTATATGCTGCGCAAAGCATGAAAAACGTATGTAATTAAATAATTTTATTTCCACATTTGTTGGTGCACTACAATCGCCATTACTCTTGCCGAACCACTTAAAAAAAAGCACTAGAAATATAATCCATGCACGTCTGAAAATATTAATTAGAAAAACAAGAGGCCTACGTTTTATTTCGGTTCTAACTCAAAGCGACTGATAGCCCCATTAAATAAAATTAAGTTTTAGTTGTAAATAAGTAAATATAGCCTCCTTCTTGTCACTGTCAGTAGCCAAAACTTCAATGTTTAATTTGTCATTTGTCACAAGCTCACTGTTGTCAGATTACTTTTTAAAAATTTCGCTGTTAATTTGTTACCAAAATTCATTATTGAAAATGGTGCACAATGATTGCCTTTTTCTCTCTTTTATTCAGGTGAATGATGCAAATACACACAATGAAACGTACCATTCGCTTTTATGTATTGTATAAAACTAAGGTCACAGTTGGATAGAAATAGAAATTCGCGATATTTTACGTTTCTAGCTTTTCTAATGCATTAAAAAAGTAAATTTGAAAGAAAAACCAGCGAAAACAAGATTTTATGCATTTTTTAAAACAATTTTGGTAAAATTATAATGAGGCTCTATCCAATATTTATGAAGTGGTTATACTTGTTTAAAAAATAAATATACATCCATCTGCAATAAAAATATTATTTTACTGAATAATAAATGCACGAAATTAATTATTGGAATCAATCACATAATATATCTCGCGTAACGCCTAAAGTATGTGAGAACTTAAGACGTGCGCTTCGCGCACGTTTCTTGCTTTCTGGACCAAATTAACCCAAATTAACTGAAGCTAACCAAAACCAACCCAAGCTAAAAAAAAGCTATCCGAATCTAGCCCAAACTAACGGAAGAAACTAACTAAAACTAACACAAGCTAACCAAAACTAACCCAATCTAACTACTAAAAGAAAAGCGCGCTTTTAGTAATTGGATTAGTTATAATCCAATTAGCTAAAATTATAAAATTATGCAGAAAATTTTGTTTCCACCGATCTACTTCCTTTCAAATTTACTCTTTTAATGCATAGAAATATAAAAAATCGCGAATTTCTATGATGGTGCTATATCCAATAATTAACCATACTAACAACATTTAAACCAAAGAAGTAATTTATTTTTACATTAATTTGAGTTAGCTTCGGTTAGTTTGGGTTAGTCCTAGTTGGTTGCACCCCGGAGCGAGCGGAGGGCCATACGTGAAGTGAAACTTATTTATTTTTTACATTAATTTGGGTTAGCTTGGGTTAGTTCTTGTTCGTTACGCCCCCGAGCCGTGCGGAGCGAGCGAAGGGTTATGCGTGAAGTGAAATATATTCATTTTTCACACCCAAGCTAACCGAAATTGTTTCGCCTAGGCTTGCGTGAAGAAAGCCTTGCCCTTTGCGCAAGCCTTTCTTCACTCAAGTGTGTAGTGGCTTAAACTAGACGAAACTAACCCAAACTAATCAAAGCTAAACTAAACTAACCGAATTTGTTTCGCCTAGGCTCGCCAAAGCTAACCTAAACTAACCAAAGCTAACCCAAACTAACTAAAGCTAACCCAAACTAACTAAAGCAAACCCAAGCTAACCGAAATTGTTTCGCCTAGGCTTGCGTGAAGAAAGGCTTGCGCTTCCATGCGCAAACATGTTTTCTACTAAATAAACAAATATTTCTTACATAACTGATTTAAGCTGAACGGAAGTTGATCCAACCAATTAACCAAAATTATAAAAATATGCAGAAAATCTTGTTTCCACCGATCTATTTCCTTTCAAATTTACTTTTTTAATGCATAGAAATATAAAAAATCGCGAATTTCTATGATATCCAATAATTATCTAAACTTACAACAATTAACCAAAGAAGTGATTTATTTTTACATTAATTTGGGTTAGCTTCGGTTAGTTTACGTTAGTTCTTTTTGGTTGCGCATACGTGAATTTGGGTTAGCGTTTCTTTACCTCGTAAGAAAAGGTGCAACCTTTGGCAACATTGCAACAATCTTCCTGCGTCAGATGCCAAAATTGTCATGATTTGTACATTTCAGCTCCTCAAAAGTCGACCTTTGGGGCTTTTTTGTGGGAAAACCAAACAATTGCGCAATATTTTAATGGTCAAAAACGTCTTTTAAAAGTGTCTAAATAAAGAAGCAAAAAGTGTTTTTACAAAATTCCAATGGTTGTTAAACTGAAAAATTATCCCTGACCCGTCTAGCTATACAGGACATTGCTTTCGGCGATCATCTGCTTCGCTCTTAGCAGACTCAGGAGCAGATATTTTGACTCTCAAACGTCATGGGGGTTGGAAGTCGGCCACTGTAGCCGAGGGATATGTGGAAAACTCCGTGGAGAATAAACGAAAAACAGCCTTGAAGATACTAGGAGAAAAAGAGGTTACCTGTACACAGCCTAATGAAGATGTTTTGACTATGAATATTTCGATCGGAAGTTCAGTGTCCTACCAACAATTTCCGTCGGAGATTAATTTAACTAACTGTACAAATTGCGTGCTAAACTTTTTAAGCCATGATATCTTATATATCATAATATGTTATATTATTGTGTTTGTAAAGTTCTAATAAAATTATTTATATTCAGTTTTTGTCATTTTTTTATTACTCAAAAAAGACTTTTCGAAATATGTAAATCTTTTCAGAATTACTTTTCACACTAATGCGAAAAGTAAATTATTTTTCACACTAGTGCGAAAAGTAAATCACTTTTCACACCAGTCAGAGAGAGGTCAGAAAAAACGTCACTTTTTACTGCTTAGATTCCGTTTAACTTTATATGTAAAAAACTTAAGTTGTAATAGAAGATAGTGCTCGGTAGTCACTAGTCAGCTGACTAGCTCTCAATGCGAACCTAACATTCTTTCTATTTGAAATTCACTCTCGCATAAAAATCTAATTTAGTTGTTTCTTATTTTGTTTCGCGAGTTGATCGGCGACAGAGTGAGTTCCTAGAGAGTCTCAAGTAGCCGGTAGAAATGAGATTGACAGCTCAGAAAAGCAACCTCCGTCGTTGACAATATTATACAATATTTTTTCTACCCACGGCAATAAAAAGCATAAAATAATTAAATGTTTAGAATCTCTTACATCCAGGTAGTTTCTTATAGCATCGTATATTTATATTAAATTATAGAAGTTCACATTTGTCGATAAAAACTATCAACCATCCTTGTTGGCTGATTTGTTTACAGAAAAATTGAAGATTTGAAATGTCCTGTCAGTTTTATTAAAACGCCAGCGCTGGCTGTTGTGATTTGCCAAAAATGCAAGAAATACAAGAAATCGATCCACTTAAAGACATAGAAGAAGCTGCTAACAAAGCTAACTTGGATTTACTGCCACGAAAATCAAGAATTCAATATGAGATTGCTCATAATAAATTTATAAAATGGTGTGAAAACAAAGGCGTTCCTGGAAAGTATTCCGAAAACATATTCCTGGCCTATTTTGAGGAAAAGGCAAAGGTATGGAAGTCATCTTCTCTTTGGTCCCATTATTCAATGATCAAAGCTTTGCTACGTGTAAATAACGACGTAGATATCAGCAATCATTTTAAACTGATTGCCTACTTGAAGCGTCAAGAAGGCCAAAAAATTAAAAATTTTTACTAGAGACCAAATTGAACAGTTTCTGAAGTGCGCACCGGACGATGAGTACCTTCTGATGAAAGTAGCTGCGATTGTAGGAGTATTTGGTGCCTGCCACAGGGAGGAGCTTTGTCAGTTGACTCTTGACAACGTGGAAAATATGGAAACTTCATTACTTATTAAAATAGTAGATATGTGTATCGTGATTAGATACCAAAACCAAGGTACCACGAAATTTCACTATCGTTGAAAAATTTTATTTGGATTTTTATGGAAAATATACTGATCCTCGTCCAGCAGATGTCGGACATCGGCGGCGGCGGCGGCTCTTCCTAAAATATGTAAAAGGTAAATGTAGCAGAAATCCGATCGGAATTAATACGTTTGGAAAATTTCCTGCTGCTATAGCAAGACTTCTGCAACTTCCAAATTCAACACACTATATGGGGCATTGCTTTCGCCGTTCCTCTACAAGCTTACTTGCCGATGCTGGAGCAAATTTGACAATTAAGCGGCATGAGGGATGGAAATCCTCAACCGTTGCAGATGGATACATCGTGAATTTCTTGGAAAATAAAAAATCTATTGATCGAAAATTGCTTACAGTACAAACAACATCAGCCGATCATGCTTCAACATCAACTAGACATGCTGTTGTTTCTGTTCAATCCTCCTCAACCACGAAGAACAGCAGAACAGCAGAACTGAGGAAGGAATTCATTTTTCAAGTTGTTTAAATTGTACTATTAATATAAGTGTAAATAAATAAAATATAAATGTTTTTTTGACGTTTTTTTTTGAAAAAAATTACATTTTACTTTTAACACTAATGCCTTAAAGTAGGTATTTTAAGACACGAGTGCCTTAAAGTAACATTTTTAAGGCTAGTAGACAGTGTTAAAAGTTCCATTTTTAACATGTGTGTAGAAAAAAGTAGGTATCCCATATAGCTTTTTCGCAGCTTTTTGACTACTGCTCCTTGTATCGAGATAGAAGTAAAAGCGAAGTCAAATGTCTCCTGCTTGCCAAAAATCATTCATTCTAGGATTTATGAACTTTTATATTATTTTTTCGACCAAAGGTTGGGCCAGCCACCTTTAAAACTGTTTTTTTATTCGACCTCTTCAATTGTGTGGAGTGCTGTCATTTAATTTTCCAACAATTTCCAGGGATAACGTTCCTTTTATTAGTTTAAAATACCCTTCAAGCTTGTCTTTCATCATAAGGGTTAGGCGGATCTATCTAGAGCGGTGCAAGGATCGGCATAAGAGCACTAAAGCCCGATAAGCCGTCTTGAACTTTCTTACTGCAAAATAAGCTGCCTATTCGGAAGAAGGCTGGACTAGGGAGGATCAAGTCATTTTATTAGAAACGCAATTTCATTATATAAAACGGCTAATACAGGCTAAAAATGTCTAATTAAAAGAGATATTAAAGCAGTTTTCTTAATATAAAAACGCCCGCTTACTAAAGATAAATTATTATTAATTGTAATAGAAACTTGAGCAGCTTTAAAATGGTGTGCCACAAAACCATCTTTCTATTTCAGATTGTAACGGTGAAAGCCATAAACGCTTAGGGATTAAAATTGCGCGAATTAAAATATTTAAAAAATGTGTCACCATAATATTTTGATTTGTCCAGCCAAAAAAGATTACAAGCAAAGAAAAAATAAGCAAGTTTTCAAATATTAGTAAATTAGTAAATAAACAAGACTTATCCGTATTAAATTTTACTAGATGTATATTTAGTAAGCTTTGCCCTAGGGATGCCCAAAAAATCTGGATGTTTCCAAACATCGACATTGAGTACCCGATATATCGATGTTTTGACAATCGGCGCCGGCAGCATTATTACGATACTATCAACTTAGATATTTTCAATTCCTTGTTATGGCTGAATTTTCCAATATAAAACGAAAAATCGAGAGAAAATTGCTCAAAAAACTGAACCGGTCCAGTATTTTAGGACAATACAAGGACATGAATTTTTAAAATTTTAAAGGCGTAAAATTAATTCAAACTCCTGAACCATCGTAAATTATTTTTCAACGATTCCCTATAAAAATTATAAAGAAAGCGAAGTTAACTTGGCTGAAAAATATACCTACCTTATATCACAAATTTTCAACACAGGTGTTGAAATAGTATATTACATAAGAAGGGTGGAAAGTACTAGTTCTTAACCAATGGGATTTTTGGCACGAGGCATTAAACGAGTACGGAAAATCTCCGCCGTTGAAAACGTACCTTTTCCTACGATTTTTCCTGCGGCACAAAAAGCACAAGCCTTTTGTACGAGCGTGCGGTAAATTAAAATTGTTTAAAAATCTTGTGGGTAAGGAAAATTTATTTGTATTTTAGTAACTGTAGACTATCTTATGCAACGCAAAAAAAACCGTTGAAAATCTTAGTTTAAGTATCCTATATATAATAAATGATGATCATGTGTCAAGGTTTTTTTCGACCGATCACCTGTGGTGAACGGACGACGAAAAGTGCTCTCCTATATTTTTAACTAAATTACTAACAATATCCTGTGTTTTGATAACCTTTATGAAAATAATAAACCTGATAACATATTAGAGGGATTAAGGTAGGATCTTTCCTATAGTATCTATATACAACGTTATTTTAGGCCGGAAAAAAAAAGTTAGGTTAGGAAAATTCGAGAAACTACTGCGTAGTTAGGGTAGATTGATGGGGGAACCCCCAGATTATGTTAAATTTAAGTACGAAACAAATGCTCTGGGTCCTTTCCAGGTAGTCCTGCAAGGATCAGGGGAAAATAATGTAGGTAATTTACATCCAATGGCTTTAGCAAAGGAATTATTTAATTTAACTATTGATGGTATCAAGGGACCCTTTAGGAAGGGCAAAAACAAGATACTGGTAGAATTTGACAGCCCTGAATCGGTAAATAACTTTGTAGATAATGAATATTTGAAAAATAAGGGATATACAATGTATATACCAGAACATAATGTTTCATGTAAAGGGGTAGTCAGGGGCGTTAGCAAGGAATTTGAAGTAGAAGAAATTTTAAGATGTACAGAGGGTTACATTAGTGTAATGAAAGTAAAAAGGTTTAACAGAAGAGCTACTAAAGAAAATGGAGAAATAGAATATTTAAAAACAGGAACATGTCTAATGACTTTTAAAGGCAAAACTGTACCAAAAACAGTTAATATTTTTGGCTTAGAATACTCGGTAGAACCTTATATAATGCCTGTTACCCAGTGTTACAACTGTTTACTTTATGGGCATATTCAAAAGCAATGCAGGGGAAATAAAAAATGCCAGAAATGTGGAGAGAAAGATCATAAGGGTGCATGTGAGTGTGAATGTGAAAACAAAGAAAATCATGAATCAGTCTGTAACAATGGAACAAAGTGTATCAATTGTGACAGTCTGGAACACTCGTCTATAAACAAAACGTGTCCGGAATACGCTAGACAACAACAAATTGGCATGTATATGGCCCTAGATAATATGTCCTACTATAATGCTAATCAAGCTTTACCTCGAATCAAAAAAAATATCAATGAAAAGAGATTCGTTAGATAATCTGAGGATTTTCCGAATTTAAAACAAAAAAATACTACAATACCAAACTTTAATCGTTAAGTCAAAATAGACAGTTATTCCATGAGAGTAGAAAAGGAGTAAACTCCCAACCTACGTACAGTAGTAAGGTTTCTTAAAAAGAGAAAAGCGTCGTCGCCGCCTATAATTGCGAATGTAGATGTTAGTAAGGTAAAGAAGTGTTTATTTCCTCACGTTGGTAGGATGCCCGATTTGGGGCCAATCTATCAAACTAAGAGTAATAGTCTTGGTAACAGTCAAGTGTTGTCTCCAGACTCAACCTTTGGGGATAATGCATCTATGGATCAAGATATGGGAAGGCAAGAGAGAGAAAGAATTGAGAAAGAATTAATTAGAAAAATCATAAACTTATCAGCTACCGATCTAATTTTAGCAAAAAATTATATCCAAAATTGCACAGAAGGCGATGTTCCAGGGTGATCTCCTAACCTGGGAGATGGCTGGTAAATCTCTAAACATTGTACAATGGAACATACGCAGTGTATGTTCCAACATGATAAACTCAAAATTACTAATACAAAAATATAATTTAGACTTATTGGCGTTAAGCGAAACGTGGTTAAAAAGCAACTATTATTTAAACATACCTTCATATCAGATAGTGCGCAATGATCGTATAGATGGGAAGGGAGGGGTAGCCTTCCTCCTGAAAAATAATATTGAATTTAAAATAGTATTAAGTAATAACAATGGAC